>BSBK01014907.1:0-10000 GCA_027943335.1 Chamaecyparis obtusa | reverse complement strand
ATCCGTCCAAGCACCAGCACTGATTCTCTTGGAGGGCCGCACCTACCCAAACGACTCAGAAGCTATACGCCGGTCCATTCACAAGAACGGAACTATCTCCGGCCAACTCCCTGTGAAGGCCGCATCTCTCCGTTCCACGCATGCAAGAACCAACGCATAGCTAACGAGTACCCGGATAGGATTCGCGGAAAGTACATAGCAAATCGCTTGTACCAAAGCGAACCGAAAGCTAGACGGGGGCTGACCCGAAGATTGCCTTCCATGTCACTGCGACGACACATTCGAACGACAACCGCTGCCGAACACTTTCCGACTTGCACCGTTGAGTGACCCGAAAGACAGGACTTTGGGCAGCCCCCGCATAGCAATCAGGTGGCTTCATGCCCCTCTAATAGAATCAGTGCTAGTGATCCGATTTTAAATCCGACTTACTCATCCGTCCGCGCACAAGCTCTGATTCTATTAGAGGGGCATGGGGGAGCTTCCGCGAACTACTACTCCCCTATATAAGTTATTAGTCCGGGTCTTTCTCTTCCGTAGAAATTTGAGCCGTTGAGAATGGCTCCCAAACAATTCAAATCTTCCAAAAATTCAAGTGAAACGATGAGGAAAAAGCTCACAAAAAAATCAAATCTTCAAAAAATTCAAGTGAAACGAACAGAATAGCTCACAAAAAATTCAGGTCTTCCGAAAAAATCGAAGGGAAACGAAAAGAACAACTAGCAAAACATTCAAATTTTCCAAAACTTCAAGTAAAAGAAAGAACATAGCTCACCAAAAAAATCCATTTCTTCCAAAAACTCAAGTGAATCGAAGAGAGTAGGCTCACAAAAAATTAAAATCTTCCAAAAAAAAATCAAAGGAAACAAAAGAGGAGATCGCAAAAAATTCGAATCTTCCAATGAAACAAAAATGAGAATAGCAAACAAAAAATTCAAATCTTAATGCAGCATGCGACAGAGCAAATCGCTTGTGCCAAGCGACCCGGGAGCTAGACGGGGGCTGACCCAAAAATTGCGTTTCTTGTCAATGCGACGATGCGTTGGAACGACAACCGCTGTCGAACCCTTTCCTACTTGCAACGTCGACTGACACAAAAGACACGATCCTGGACAGGCCCCGCATAGAAAGCGGGTGGCCTAATGCGCCCCTCCAATAGAATCAGCGCTAGTGCTCAGATTTTAAATCCGAGATACCCAGCACTGATTCTCTTGGAGGGGGGCACCTACCCAAACGACTCAAAAGCTATACGCGGCTCCATTCACAAAAACAGAACTATCTCCGGCCAACTCCCTGTGAAGGCCGCATCTCTCCGTTCCGCTCGTGTAAGAGCCAACGCGTAGCTAACGAGTACGTGGATAGGGTTCGCGGAAAGTACATAGCAAATCACTTGTACCAAAGTGACCCGAAAGCTAGACAGGGGCTGACCCGTAGATTGCCTTCCATATCACTGCGACGACGCATTGGAACGACAACCGCTGCCGAACCCTTTCCGACTTGCACCGTCGAGCGACCCGAAAGACAGGACTTTGGGCAGCCCCCGCATAGCAATCAAGTGGCTTCATGCCCCTCTAATAGAATCAGTGCTGGTGATCCCATTTTGAAATCCGACCTACACATCCGTCCGATCACCGGCAATGATTCTATAAGAGGGGTATGGGGGAGCTTCCGCGAACAACACACAACTCCTCCCCTATATAAGTTATTAGTCCGAGTCTTGCTCTTGAGTGGAAATTTAAGCCGAAGAAACTGGCTCCCAAAAAATTCAAATCTTCCAAAAATTCAAGTGAAACGATGACAAAAAGCTCACAAAAAATCAAATCTTCCAAAAATTCAAGTGAAACGAACAGAATAGATCACAAAAAATTCAAGTCTTTCGAAAAAATCTAGGAAAACGAAAAGAATAGCTAGAAAACAAAATTCAAATCTTCCAGAAATTCAAGTAAAACAAAGAACATGGCTCACCAAAATAATTCATCTTCCAAAAATTCGTCATTCTTACCGCAATCCATCATCTTATCCGTCATAACGCGTATCCAACATATCCACGAGGAGGTAACCCAACTCGCTCGCATAGTTCCTCAAGTCAGATAACAATGCATCTAGATGAATCCAAATCGTTTTCGATCGAGACTTAGCAACTAATGTCGCACCCGCCTAGATTGACTTGAGATCCAATCCGCCGACACATATGATAACTAACTGATTCCAATGCAAAGCATCTTGAGCCATTGCGCACTCAAGTATCGGAAGTCGAAGCGACATAGCAAGTAGCTTGTACCAAGTGACCCGGGAGCTAGACGGGGGCTGACCCGAAGATCGCCTTTCTTGTCAATGCGACGATGTGTTGGAACGACAACCGCTGTCGAACCCTTTCCGAAGTGCACCGTCGACTGACCCAAAAGTTACGACCCTGGACAGCCCCCGCATAGCAAGCGGGTGGCCTAATGCGCCCCTCCAATAGAATCAGTGCTAGTGTTCATATTTTAAATCCGAGCTACCAATCCGTCCGAGCACCAGCACTGATTCTCTTGGAGGGGCGCACCTACCCAAACGACTCAAAAGCTATATACGCGGCTCCATTCACAAGAGCAGAACTATTTCCGGCCAACTCCCTGTGAAGGCCGCATCTCTTCGTTCCACGCATGCAAGAGCCAACGCATAGCTAACGAGTACCCGGATAGGGGTTCGCGGAAAGTACATAGCAGATCGCTTGTACCAAAGCAACCCAAAAGCTAGACGGGGGCTGACCCGAAGATCGCCTTCCATGTCACTGCGACGACGCATTGGAACGACAACCGCTGCCGAACCCTTTCCGACTTGCACCGTCGAGCGACCTTCGAAAGACGGGACTTTGAGCAGCCCCCGCATAGCAATCAGGTGGCTTCATGCCCCTCTAATGGAATCAGTGCTGCTGATCGCGTTTTGAAATCTGACCTAATCATCCGTCCGTCTGTCGGATTTCAAAACGGGATCACCAGCACTGATTCTATTAGAGGGGCATGGGGGAGATTCCGCGGACAACACCTCCCCTATATAAGTTATTAGTCCAAGTCTTGCACTTCCGTAGAAATTTGAGCCGACGAGAATATCTCACAAAAATTTCAAATCTTTCAAAAATACGAGTGAAACAAAAAGAATAGATCACAAAAAATTCAGAAATTCCAAAAATTCAATTGAAACGAAGAGAATAGCTCACAAAAAAATCAAGGGAAAAAAAAGAGAATAGCTCACAAATAAAATCAAATCTCCCAAAAATGCAAGTGAAACGAAGAGACTACAATCACAAAAAATGCACAACTTCCAAATATTCAATTGAAACGAAGAGAATAGCTCACAAAAAATGCAAGTCTTACAAAAAAATCAAGGGAAACAAAACAGAATAGCTCACAAAAAATTCAAATCTTCCAAAAAAACCAAGTGAAACAAACAGAATAGCTCACAAAAAATTCAAATCTTGCAAACATTCAAGTGAAAACGAAGAGAATAGCTCACAAAAACATTCAAAACTTCCAAAAATTCAAGTGAAAAGAATAAAATAATAGCCCACAAAAAATTCAAGTCTTCCAAAACAAAAACCAAGGAAAAACGAAGAGAATAGCTCACAAAAAATCCAAAACTTCAAGTCAAAACGAAGAGAATTTTACTACCTCGCAACAAACAAAATTCAAATCTCGCAAAAATTCAAGTGAAACGAAGAGACTTAACTCAAAAAATTCAAATCTTCTTGCGACATGCAGACCCAAGAGCTAGACGGGGGCTCGCCCACAGATCGACTTCAGTATCACTATGACGACGCGCTGGAACGACTACCGCTGTCGAACCCTTCTCTGACTTCCGCCATCGAGTGACCCAAAAGACACGACCCAAGGGAGCCCACGCATAAAAATTGGGTGGCTTCATGCCCCTCCAATAGAATCTGTGCTGCTGCTCACATTTTTAAATCCGAGCGGCAAATCCGTCCGAGCACCAACACTCATTCACTTGGAGGGGCACCTATCCAAACGACCGAAAAGCTATACGCGGCTCCATTCGCAAGGCACGGAACTGTTTCAGGCCAACTCCCTGTGAAGGCCGCATCTCTGCGTTCCATGCGTGCTAGAGCCAACACATAGCTAACGAGTACCGGGATAGGTGTTCGCGGAAAGTACATAGCAGATCGCTTGTACCAAAGCAACCCAAGAGCTAGACAGGGGCTGACCCGAAGATCGCCTTCCATGTCGCTGCGACGACGCATTGGAACGACAACCGCTGCCGAACCATTTCCGACTTGCGCCGTCGAGCGACCTGAAAGATGAGACTTTGAGCAGCCCACGCATAGCAATCAGGTGGCTTCATGCCCCTATAATGGAATCAGTGCTGCTGATCCCGTTTTGAAATCCGACCTAATCATCCATCCGTCTGTCGGATTTCAAAACGGGATCACCAGCACTGATTCCATTAGAGGGGCATGGGGGAGCTTCCGCGAACAACACCTCCCCTATATAAGTTATTAGTCCAAGTATTGCACTTCCGTAGAAATTTGAGCCGAAGAGAATATCTCACAAAAATTTCAAATCTCTCAAAAATATAAGTGAAACAAAGAAGAATAGATCACAAAAAATTCAAAACTTCCAAAAATTCAATTGAAACGAAGAGAATAGCTCACAAAAAATGCAAGTCTTGCAAAAAAAATTCAAAGGAAAAGAAGAGAATAGCTCACAAAAAAAATCAAATCTCCCAAAAAATGCATCATGCATAACTTCCAAAAATTCAATTGAAACGAAGAGAATAGCTCACAAAAAATGCAAGTCTTCCAAAAAAATCAAAGGGAAATAAAGAGAATAGCTCACAAAAAATTCAAATCTTCCAAAAAACCAAGTGAAACGAAGAGACTACATCACAAAAAATGCATAACTTCCAAAAATTCAATTGAAACGAAGAGAATAGCTCACAAAAAACGCAAGTCTTCCCAAAAAAAAACAAAAAAAAAAAAAACAAAGGGAAACAAAGAGAATAGCTCACAAAAATTCAAATCTTCCAAAAAAAACCAAGTGAAACAAAGAGAATAGCTCACAAAAATTTCAAATCTTGCAAAAATTCAAGTGAAACGAAAGATAATAGCTCACAAAAAAATTCAGAACTTCCAAAAATTCAAGTCTTCCAAAAAAAAATCAAGGAAAAACGAAGACTTAAACTCACGAAAAATTCAAATCTCCTTGCGGCATGCAGACCCAAGAGCTAGACGGGGGCTCGCCCACAAATCGACTTCAGTATCACTATGATGACGCGCTGGAACGACTACCGTTGTCGAACCCTTCTCCGACTTGCGCCATCGAGTGACCCAAAAGAGGCGACCCAGGGGAGCCCCCGCATAGCAATCGGGTGGCTTCATGCCCCTCCAATAAAATCAGGCATGCTACTCACATTTTAAATCCGAGCCGCAAATCCGTCCGAGCACCAGCACTGATTCACTTGGAGGGGCACCCTATCCAAACGACCCAAAAGCTATACGCGGCTCCTTTCGCACGCACAGAACTGTTTCAAGCCGACTCCCTGTGAAGGCCGCATCTCTCCGTTCCACCCATGCAAGAAACAACGCATAGCTAACGAATACCCGGATAGGGTTTCGCGGAAAGTACAAGCAGATCGCTTGTACCAAAGCAACCCAAAAGCTAGACGGGGGCTGACCCGAAGATCGCCTTCCATGTCACAGCGACGACGCATTGGAACGACAACCGCTGTCGAACCCTTCCCGACTTTGCGTCATCGAGCGACCCGAAAGACGGGACTTTGAGCAGCCCCCGCATAGCAATCAGGTGGCTTCATGCCCCTCTAATGGAATCAGTGCTGCTGATCCCGTTTTGAAATCCGACCTAATCATCCGTCCGTCTGTCGGATTTCAAAACGGGATCACCAGCACTGATTCTATTAGAGGGGCATGGGGGAGCTTCCGCGGACAACACCTCCCCTATATAAGTTATTAGTCCAAGTATTGCACTTCCGTAGAAATTTGAGCCGAAGAGAATATCTCACAAAAATTTCAAATCTCTCAAAAATACAAGTGAAACAAAGAACAATAGATCACAAAAAATTCAAAACTTCCAAAAATTCAATTGAAATGAAGAGAATAGCTCACAAAAAATCCAAGTCTTGCAAAAAAAATCAAGGAAAAAGAAGAGAATAGCTCACAAAAAAATCAAATTTCCCAAAAATGCAAGTGAAACGAAGAGACTACATCACCAAAAAATGCATAACTTCCAAAAATTCAATTGAAACGAAGAGAATAGCTCACAAAAAATGCAAGTCTTCCAAAAAAAAATCAAGGGAAACAAAGAGAATAGCTCACAAAAAATTCAAATCTTCGAAAAAACCAAGTGAAACAAAGAAGAATAGCTCACAAAAAATTCAAATCCTGCAAAAATTCAAGTGAAAGGAAGAGAATAGCTCACAAAAAATTCAAAACTTCAAAAAATTCAAGTGAAACGAAGAGAATAGCTCACAAAAAATTCAAAACTTCCAAAAATTCAAGTGAAACGAAGAGAATAGCTCACAAAAAACTTCAAATCTCGCAAAAACTCCAGTGAAACGAAAAAGACTTAACTCACAAAAAATTCAAATCTTCTTGCCGCATGCAGACCCAAATGCTAGACCGGGGCTCGCCCACAGATCGACTTCAGTATCACTAATGACGACGCGCTGGAACAACTACCGTTGTTGAACCCTTCTCCGACTTGCGCCATCGAGTGACCCAGAAGAGACGACCCAGGGGAGCCCCCGCATAGCAATCAGGTGGCTTCATGCCCCTCCAATAAAATCAGGCATGCTACTCACATTTTAAATCCGAGCCGCAAATCCATCCGAGCACCAGCACTGATTCACTTGGAGGGGCACCCTATCCAAACGACCCAAAAGCTATACGCGGCTCCATTCGCACGCACAGAACTGTTTCAGGCCGACTCCCTGTGAAGGCCGCATCTCTTCGTTGCACACATGCAAGAGACAACGCATAGCTAACGAGTACCCGGATAGGGTTTCGCGGAAAGTACATAGCAGATCGCTTGTACCAAAGCAACCCAAAAGCTAGACGGGGGCTGACCCTAAGATCGCCTTACATGTCACAACGACGACGCATTGGAACGACAAC
Organism: Chamaecyparis obtusa; assembly: GCA_027943335.1. Classification (NCBI taxonomy): domain Eukaryota; kingdom Viridiplantae; phylum Streptophyta; class Pinopsida; order Cupressales; family Cupressaceae; genus Chamaecyparis; species Chamaecyparis obtusa. The sequence continues at coordinate 2,874 of BSBK01014907.1, read as the reverse complement.
CGCTGTCGAACCCTTTCCGACTTGCGCAATCGAGCGACCCGAAAGACGGGACTTTGAGCAGCCCACGCATAGCAATCAGGTGGCTTCATGCCCCTGTAATGGAATCAGTGCTGCTGATCCCATTTTGAAATCTGACCTAATCATCCGTCCGTCTGTCGGATTTCAAAACGGGATCACCAGCACTGATTCTATTAGAGGGGCATGGGGGAGCTTCCGCAGACAACACCTCCCCTATATAAGTTATTAGTCCAAGTATTGCACTTTCGTAGAAATTTGAGCCGAAGAGAATATCTCACAAAAATTTCAAATCTCTCAAAAATACAAGTGAAACAAAGAGAATAGATCACAAAAAATTCAAAACTTCCAAAAATTCAATTGAAATGAAGAGAATAGCTCACAAAAAATCCAAGTCTTGCAAAAAAAAAATCAAGGGAAAAGAAGAGAATAGCTCACAAAAAATGCAAGTCTTCCAAAAAAAAACAAGGGAAACAAAGAAAATAGCTCACAAAAAATTCAAATCTTCCAAAAAACCAAGTGAAACAAAGAAGAATAGCTCACAAAAAATTCAAATCCTGCAAAAATTCAAGTGAAACGAAGAGGATAGCTCACAAAAAACTCAAAACTTCCAAAAATTCAAGTGAAACGAAGAGAATAGCTCACAAAAAATTTAAGTGAAACGAAGAGAATAGCTCACAAAAACTTCAAATCTCGCAAAAACTCCAGTGAAACGAAAAAAAGAAAAAGACTTTAACTCACAAAAAATTCAAATCTTCTTGCGGCATGCAGACCCAAGTGCTAGACGGGGGCTGCACACAGATCGACTTCAGTATCACTAATGACGACGCGCTGGAACGACTACCGTTGTCGAACCCTTCTCCGACTTGCGCCATCGAGTGACCCAAAAGAGACGACCCAGGGGAGCCCCCGCATAGCAATCAGGTGGCTTCATGCCCCTCAAATAAAATCAGGCATGCTCCTCACATTTTAAATCTGAGCCGCAAATCCGTCCGAGCACCAGCACTGATTCGCTTGGAGGGGCACCCTATCCAAACGACCCAAAAGCTATACGCGGCTCCATTCGCACGCACAGAACTATTTCAGGCCGACTCCCTGTGAAGGCCGCATCTCTCCGTTCCACACATGCAAGAGCCAATGCATAGCTAACGAGTACCCGGATAGGGGTTCGCGGAAAGTACATAGCAGATCGCTTGTACCAAGCGACCCAAAAGCTAGACAAGGGCTAACCCGAAGATCGCCTTCCATGTCACTGCGACGACGCATTGGAACGACAACCGCTGTCGAACCCTTTCCGACTTGCGCCGTCGAGCGACTCGAAAGACGGGACTTTGAGCAGCCCCCGCATAGCAATCAGGTGGCTTCATGCCCCTCTAATGGAATCAGTGCTGCTGATCCCGTTTTGAAATCCGACCTGCTCATCCATCCGTCCGTCGGATTTCAAAACGGGATCACTAGCACTGATTCTATTAGAGGGGCATGGGGGAGCTTCCGCGGACAACACCTCCCCTATATAAGTTATTAGTCCAAGTATTGCACTTCCGTAGAAATTTGAGCCGAAGAGAATATCTCACAAAAATTTCAAATCTCTCAAAAATACAAGTGAAACAAAGAAGAATAGATCACAAAAAATTCAAAACTTCTAAAAATTCAATTGAAACGAAGAGAATAGCTCACAAAAAATGCAAGTCTTGCAAAAAAAAATTCAAGGGAAAAGAAGAGAATAGCTCACAAAAAAAATCAAATCTCCCAAAAATGCAAGTGAAACGAAGAGACTACATCACAAAAAATGCATAACTTCCAAAAATTCAATTGAAACGAAGAGAATAGCTCACAAAAAATGCAAGTCTTCCAAAAAAATCAAAGGAAACAAAGAGAATAGCTCACAAAAAATAGCTAGCTTGTGGCCCGGACGATCCGATCTCATGAAAACTGACTACATACCCGTGGCTCGGATCGACAAGCTAGCTCGGATCGGCGATCTGAGCTCATTCCATCATGCATTCCCGTCTTCTACTCCATAAATGACTCACCTCTTTGTATTCACTTGAGAACTAAACATCCTTTAGTTCAGCTCGAATCACAACGTGCACTAGAATCCGTTCCAGCTCGGGTCTCATCTCAAAGATCCTTGCATTCACCAACAACACCTCCCCTATATAAGTTATTAGTCCAAGTCTTGCTCTTCCGTAGAAATTTGAGGCGAAGAGAACAACTCGCAACAAATCCAAATCTTCCAAAAAATCAAGGGAAATGGGGAGAATAGCTCACAAATAATTCAAATCTTCAAAAAAATCAAGTGAAACGAGGAGAATAGCTCACAAAAAATTCAAATCTTCCAAATATCAAACCCAAAAGCTTCGCACACATTACAAATCAAACAGCTTGTACCGAGCGACCCAAACGCTAGACAAGGGCTCACCCTTAATAAGAGAATCAGTGTTTGACTTGTGGGCCGGGCGAGCCGATCTCATGAAAACTGCCTACATACCCGTGGCTCAGATCAGCGAGCTGACTCGGATCGTCGATCTGAGCTCATTCCATCATGCATTCCCGTGTTCTACTCCATAAAACGACTCACCTCTTTGTATTCACTTGAGAACTGAACATCCTTTAGCTCAGCTTGAATCACAACGCGCACTAGAATCCGTTCCAGCTCGGGTCTCATCTCAAAGATCCTTTCATTCACCAACAACACCTCCCCTATATAAGTTATTAGTCCAAGTCTTGCTCTTCCGTAGAAATTTGAGGCGAAGAGAACAACTCTCAAAAATTCCAATTCTTCCAAAAAAATCAAGGGAAACGGGGAGAATAGCTCACAAATAATTCAAATCTTCAAAAATATCAAGTGAAACGAGG
>BSBK01014906.1:2500-67500 GCA_027943335.1 Chamaecyparis obtusa | reverse complement strand
TTGGATACAAAGAAGAAGGCGAATCCTCTAAGCAAGGTACTCAAAGAAATCAAAAACCTACTTGTAATCATTGTGGTAAAATAGGACATACTTCAAATAAATGTTGGAACAATGAAAAAGCAGAATTCAATGGAAAATGTTATAGCTGCAATCAACCTGGTCATAAAGCAAATGAATGCAGGGAAAAACCTAGATTCAGAGGTAATTGTCACAAGTGCAACAAACAAGGTCACAAGGCATCCGAGTGCAGATCCAAGATATTTAATCCAGCAGAACAAATTGTGAAAGCAATGTTTGGATGGGACTACAACACCTGGTGTAGATGTCATTACTGTGGAGAATATGGACACATTGGCATGAAATGCATAAAACATCATCTAAGGAAAAGAGATACTACCATAAGATGTTTCAAATGCACTAAACTTGGTCACATAGCCAGAAACTGCATGAATGCTAGTGAAATTGAAGAAGGAAAGAAGAATGAAGCAACTAAGGTCAGGAAACAGGTGAGACAAAAATGGATTCCTAAAGCTACCGAGCAATCCAGTCCAAGTAATGGAATGGATGGCTCTACCGACTCAAACTAAATTTCCAAGGAAGCACTGGAACTGTATTCTCATAGATCAATCTCAAGCAGTTCCAGAACTGAAATTAAAAGAATAGTCTAAATCAGCATGCAAGATGCAGTAAGATCACAGGGAGGTCGGTATAGTCTTCACCGAGCAAGGTCGGTACCTGTCTTTACCGAGCGAGGTCGGAGCATTATGAATTCTCGAGTTCACCGAGCTGCGAAGTCTTTTCCAAGCAATTAATTCTTAGTGGGTGACAGTCTGTCAGAATTCCTACCCTAATTTGAAATGAGCATTAATGACTGAATTGTAAACAAAAAGCAAGTAATCGAACTCATTCTTCACCGTGAATCTTTAGCACTTTGAGAGCAGAAAATTTCAAGGGCAACCCGGCGATTCAATACTTTTGCGAAAGGAATTTTCTGTGAGCTACCATGGCATCATCCAGCACTTCAGCGAAGAAAGGATCTGATATGTTAGTCCAAGGGGAGTGGAAAGCACCAGAATTTAAGATCGTGCCCGCAATTGCAGCAGCCCTAGATCCGAACGGAGTTCAATCTCAGATTCCTCCTAAGGTACTGCTTATTAACGATATCCGCAATCATTTTAACTGTTCAATTCAAGAAATGGGAAATCTAGAACTAGACATTGTGCGTGAGGAACTATGTGTGGATGGTATTTTGAAACCCGAGCACAAACATCTGGAAGATAAGGGTTTAGTTCACATTGCACATCTTCCTCGAAACTTTCGAGAGAAATGGGTTAGGTACATTCTCAGCCGAGTACACGATGGCAAGATTTGGCTTGAGCAACCTATTGAGATCATAAAGAAAATGATTCAACAAATCACCGGTCTTCCCATGTTGAACAAAGCTAAAACTACCAAAACCCTAGGTCGGATGGAACTAGAGAAGAAAACCCTAGCCGAGTGGGATGGTAGAGGCATGAAAGTTAGCAGCATTACCGATGCCGAACTGAAGTTTGGTACACATATCATTGCCCACAAGATTTACAGTTCTAGTCGACAGAACAGTGTCTCCTGTGAAGCTGTTGACCTAGCATACAAAGTGGTCAAAAATAACTTGACATTTGACCTAGCAGACTTATTGTTGAAACAGTTCAACAAGAACATGGAAAGCATCAAAACTTCCAAAAACAATCCATGTAAGTTTGGATCCTTGTTAGTCTGTTTATTCTTCTATGTTCAGAAATTCTTCCCTTCTAAAGGAAAAGTTGTATGGAGAAAAGATGTGCCAGTACTTTATGAAATTAATGAATACATCGCAGAAATGGGTGAAAACTTTGAAAGCATCATGGATAACTATTTTGAGTCTTTCAAAGAGAAAATGAATGACAGATTCCGGATTCCACAGAAGTTGGTGGAAGATTAAAAAGATGACATCTATTTTATGGTAGATTGTGATAATGTGTATATTCAAGCAGTTAAACCGAGAACTGTATATGTAAAACCTCTTCCTTATGAGGTAAATATTGATGAAACCAAGAATATCATTGAAGCTCTTCTAAATCAGCCTGTCAATCCCAAAGCTCCATATTTTGGAACATATGATGAAGCTAAGGTGAGAATTGAACTAAGCATAAAGCTTCCACAGGCGGTAAACAAAGGAAAGAAGAGGATAGCCAAAATGCAAATGATAACCGAGGACAAAGAAGAAATAGATGAAAAAGAAGAAGAAAAGGATGAGAAAACAGAGGAACCAGAACCTGCAAAGAAGAAAGGAAAAGTTTTCATCACTAAGGCATCTGTGCCTCCCACTGCTGTGTTTACAAGGAGAAATACAAAAGGCAAGGCAGACAAGGCAGAAAAGGCAGATAAAGACATAGTATTCAAAAGGCCTCCTCTAACCCTTCAAGAAAAGCTCAAACTCTTTAGAGATGGATCAGGATCTGGAGTAAGTAACATAAAATCCTTGAGATATGAAACCAGATCGGAAGCAGAACAGAAGGAAATAGAAGATGTTGTTGTTGAGAAGATGGGACAGTGGAAATACTCTCCTGAAGAAATTACCCCACAGGTTCCAGCAGTTCTATTGAATCCAATAAGAATGAGATGGAGCAATGCAAGGAAAACTGTGATAGACATATTTGATCAAAACCTGAGACAGTTGATGCCGAGCTTGAATAATGATAAAGTAAAGAAGGCACTAAAAGAAAATGAAAATAAGATGACATTGAAGTTCAATACTTGTTTGATTTTGATCAACAATATTGAATCGGTTGTGAAGGCTGCAAAAGCTACATGGAAGAACATATACCACCTTCACCAACCGAGCATTGAAACTGTAATAATAAAAGATATTGAAGATGACAGCGATGAACAAGAAGAAGACACCGAGGTAGATGATACTGTAAGGATAGCAGTAGAAGTCATTGCATCCCTTCCTACCTCTCCAGTGAAAATGTCTACATCCAGCCCACAGACACCTTCAAGCATGGTTGTGACAACTTCTACATTTGTCCAATCATCCCTAGCAACATCAGAGGTAGCTACCATTTCTTCTACCGAGCTGCAGTCTCCTGTACCAGTAAGTTTTCCAGCTTTTGAATCTTCAAGTGTAAATATTTTAAGTTCTCCAGTAGAAAGTATACCAGTATCAATAGCCAGCCCTACTTTATCTACTGTCACTACTACAAAAGCATTAAGTACAGTTAAGCCTAAAGCTCTACCGAGTATAAAATTTTTGGGTAAAAATATAGTTGAGGATATAGACCTAGATGAAGAGATAGAGATTCCTACATTAGATTTTGCAAATCTCTCAGCAGACCAGATGCAGAATATAGGTGAGATCCTCCAAAGGAAAGCAAAACAAAAGAAGCTTAAAGAGGAGAGAGACAAGGATTATCAAATCATCAAGGATGCTAAGGACATTTTGTCTGATGCATTAGGCATTAAAGTAGACTCCTCCCAGCATGTTTTGTTACAATTAGCAGAAGCAGTTGAGAAATACAATGAGGACTCATCCGGGACAGAAAAGTTAGTTGAAAGAGCCGAGAAGAGATTCAACAATAAAGTGCTTGAGCACATTGCTCAGCACATAGCTATTAACCAAGTGGAATTGTCTTCAGTTTTGTCTAACATAGAATCTATTTATTTGAATGCTACCTCTCTTTTGGGCAGACTATGCAATTTTGCCGAGTTCACAAAGGATGTTAAAGATAAAATGAATAAAATGGATGAGGATATGAAGATTAGCATACAGAAGCTGCAACTTGAACCAAGTTCAAGCTCTGCTCATCACATGAAAATTTCACACCTATCTAATATGCAGTCTGATCTACTAAAAGAAGACTCAAGGATCCGGTCCACACTGCTAGACATCCAACACATGATCCTTCCCATCATGAATACAATGTATAAGCACATTGAACATTCCAGAACATTGATTCATGACAATCAGTTCTCTATAGCAGATCACATGATTGAACTCTCTGCAGAAGTCTAAATTCCTATACAAACATGTAAAATCCTGCAAGAAAGTTGGGACAGAACCCTGGCACTAATAATGAAGGTACATTCTGATTTCTTATCAAATTTTGGATTCTCTCTGTAAATAACTTGTATATGCACCTTTGGCATTATCGTCAAAAAGGGGGAGATATGTATAGAAGGAGAGATATGTATACAGTTATAGATTTGTATAAGGAACAGTTAGCACATTGAAAGGGGGAGACAATGTATAAAGCCCTATAACAAAGAAAAATTTTGAAAAATCAAAATAAAACTCAGTATGATTCGGTGTATATAAATTTTGGCCAATAAGTGTTTTTGTCACTAATGCCAAAGGGGGAGATTGTTGGCATTAAGCAGAATTGCCACTAGTGACAACACTTATTTGCATTCTGGATATAAACCGAGCAGACAAGTGCAAACCGAGCAGACAGTGCAAACCGAGCAGACAGTGCAAACCGAGCAGACAAGTGCAAACCGAGCAGACAGTGCAAACCGAGCAGACAGTGCAAACCGAGCAAACAGTGCAAACCGAGCAGACAGTGCAAACTGAGCAGACAGTGCAAACCGAGCAGACAGTGCAAACCGAGTAACATCTTGTCTACCGAGTCACCAGTACTTACCGAGTTTAATACCTACCGAGTGATTAGTATGAACCGTGCCTTCACTTCTACCGAGTGCATGATGATGCCGAGTAATGCAGTGGATGTCGAGTATCAGAAAGTCACCAAGTCAGTTTGAAGGAACCGAGTAACTACTTGGGCCGACTTAGTAGCACTTATGTTTATTTGTCAAGCTGACTGTGTAATTGTAATTGTAATTAATTGTTTAAGACCTGTATATAAGCAATGTTGTAAAAAGTAAATGAATGAATATATAATCATATGTGAAAGAAAAAGAAAGGCAGAGATAAGCGAATTGCAGAAGGCTTCAGAAGTATAAGGTACAGCAAAGACAAATTCATCACAGAAGGTGATCAGTACATCAGAGAATCTCAATCAGCAATCCAGTTGCAAAGCAGAGATCTACTGTTTCATTCTAATAGGTGAATCAGTACTAAATCCTTTAACCGGGTAGACTTAATAGTCTTTGTATAAATCTCTTTACCGAGTGCATACTTCACTGTATGTTTGTAAATCCTTTAACAGGGTGGATTTAGCAATCCTTATTGCTCCTAACAGGGCAGATCATCAGAAGTGATCAAATTGTAAGCCTTAACTGGCCAACTTTATTCTGCAGTACTAAAGCTTTGTGGGTTTCATCCCCACCCCAGTTTTACTTTCTTTTGGAAGGTTTCTGGGTAACCAAATCTATGTGTCATTATTGTGAATGCTTTCAAGTTTCATGCTTTCTGTATGCAAAGGTTAAAAAGTAAAATACATGTTAAAATAAGAAGAAAGTTTTGAAGTTACTGATTCACCCCTCCCCTCTCAGTAACTCGGTTAATTCCTGAATATTTCCAACAGTTGTTACAAGACTGATTCAACCTGATGACCGAGTGTTTTGGAGGAAATCCAGTGCTCGTGCGTGCCTATATTCCTAAGAAATTGAATGCAGGTTGTTTCTATGTTTAATGTCCTGTTGCTGAAAGGTTGCTAAAATTTGTTGTACCCATGATGGAAAGTTCCTAGTTCTTAGGTGTTCTATTTTTCTAGTTTCTTAAATAATCTAGAGTTTGTGATTCCGAGTTAGTTAGATGTGGAAGGAATCCATTTTGTAATCCAAAAGAGAAGTGAATACACTCTTCTATTCTATTTTGTACTTATGTTAATGTTTCATGAATGAATATATGACATCTTTAGATTTCAATCTCTGAGTTATAAATCTATTCATTCTTCCATGGGGGCCCACGTGGAAGGTGAGCCTAGTTTCTATTTAAGTAGGAATTAAGCTTTAATTTCCTTGCGGTAGTTATGCACTGTTGCTCCTACAGCCACTGGTAATAGAACCACTAACTGTTTCCTACATCATAGATTTACTATTGAAGCATTTTATTAAGTTCTAGATTAGTTGTTGTGTCATTCCAAGCATAGATTTCCTGTAGCATTTTACTTGTTTTAGTAGATACAGTTTTGTAGATGAACTAAAGCATAAACCTTGCAGTCACCATCTCAAGTTTCACGTTCGCGGATTGATAAATCTAAATGAAGCTCAGCATGATATTCTAAGTAAATACTTGATGCTATTACCATAGAATCACTATGAAAGGATGTCCAATCCTTGATGTTACTAAGGTATTATTCTGACCAACCATTCCTCAGTATTGTTTTCCTAATGCCTGGTTGACATAGTTTGTGGCTTCGGTAGGTTCTCTAGATGTTCAATGTAAGTGAATCTATCGTAGTCTTCCAGTTCTCTAGTGCTTTCTTCTCTATTCTTGGTGTCAAACTCATCAACCCAGACATTACTAGTTTTAATCATTTTATTAATAACTTTATTTAGACACTTATATGCTTTTCTTTTAGTGGAATATCCAAGAAATATCCCTTCATCCCCTTTAGAGTTAAACTTTCCATTTCTTTCATCTTTCAGAATAAAGCATTTGCTACCAAAAGTTCTGAAGTAACTTACAGGAGGTTTGTGACCAAACCACAACTCATAGGGTGCTTTGTTGGTGTCCTTCTTCAATTGTACTCGATTTAGCACATAGACAACTATGCTAATTGCTTCTCTCCAGTATGTATGAGCAACATTCTTTTCTATCATCAGTGTCCTCACACAATCTACAATTGATCTATTCCTCCTTTCAGCAATCCCATTTTGCTGAGGTGTTCTCGGTGTAGAAACCTGTCTTTTAATACCATTCTCATTACAATAGTTAGTAAATTCATCAAAAATAAATTCATCACCTCTGTCAGATCTTAAGTATTTTAGTTCCTTACCAGTTTCTTTCTCTACTTTTGCTTTATACCATTTAAACATCTTAAATGCTTCTAATTTTTCTTTTAAGAACATCACAATCATCAATATAGTATAATCATCAACAAAAAAAATGAAGTATCTATCTCCATAATAGCTTTGTTTTCTCATGGGACCACATAGGTCGGTGTGAACTAGCTCCAAAAATTTCTTTGTTGAGTAATCTTTTCTCTTAAAACTAGATTTTTCCATCTTACCTCTTTGACATTGATGACACATTACATGATCTGGCTTAGCTAGGCTAGGTAGACCTCTAACCTTTTTCTTTTTACTTATCTTGATCATGTTATTAAAGTTTACATGGCATAACCTTTTATGTCACAGCCATGCATCCTCATCTTTCATCATTAAACAAGAAGACTTATCATTATCAAGATAAAACAAGTTACCTTTTGTTTGTGCTCCTGTTCCAACAAGTTTTCCTCCATCATCAAATATCTTAACCTTTTTGCTCTTAAAAGCTACTCAGTGACCTGAGTTGTTAAGCTGTGCCACACTTAGCAGATTATAATTTAGTCCTTCTACCCAATAAGCATTATCAAATCTGATTTTATCATTTATCATTAAAGTTCCTTTTCCTCTTTAACCATACAAGGTGTATCATTACCCATTTTTATAGATCCTCCATTATATTTCTCAAGATGATCAAATTTTTCTTCATCACCAGTCATGTGATGGGTACAGCCACTATCAATAATCCATGTATCATTTTTATTAACCTTAGAAATGAGTTTTGTCTCTACATACCTTTCTTCATCCTTAGAATCATCCTTCATTGCAACAAAAACTAATTCTACATCATCATTTGTATCAGAATCACTATCATTTTCTTTAGCAATGTAGCATACCTTTTTTCCTTTATCATTGTTGTCTCAGTTATCTCTTTTGTAGTGTTGATAACTTGTGTTGCCTCTTCTCCCATAGCTTCCTTCACCAGATCAGTCTTTGTTTCTATCATCTTCTTTCCTATTTGGACATCTAGCAACAATATGACCAACTTCTTTGCAGTTAAAACATGCTAAAGGTAATTTACCTCTATATCTACCTTTACCTTTAGGTAAACTCCTGGCCATAAGAGCTTCAAGCTCATCATCAGAATTACTATCATTATCATCATTATTACTTCTAATACTAGACTTACCAATCTTCAGAGAAGTCATGAAAGCAGATTCAACAAATGGTACAACACTATTATCAAAATTATCCAATTCAAAGGTTGTTAGCTTACCGATCAGATTGTCAAGATTGAGAGTACTATTAGGTGCAGACCTCATTTCATGTATTGAAAAAATTATGATATCATAAATAGGCAATAAAGTTCTCAAGATTTTGCTTACCACTATATCTTCTTCAATAACTCCACCAGATCCTCTGATAGTGTTGACTTCCTCCTTTATTCGGTTTGTGTACTGCACAATGTTTTCTCCTTCTTTCATTTTCATATCATCGAATCTCCCTCTTAAGCTTTCAGCTCTGGCTCTTCTGACATTAGCATCACCACTATAAACTAGCTTAAGTTTATCCCACATGTCCTTAGAAGTAAGGCAGTCCTTGACATCTTCAAACTCAGCATCTGATAGAGTAGCAGCAATCTCCATCATACTAATATTATGCTCGTGTCTATCTCTTAATTGATCAAGAGTCAAGAGACTTGTAGGTAGTGTAATGTAGCCATTATCCAATAGGGTGAGGGCATAATTCCCAATTCCAGATATATGCAGTCTCATTCGGCTTTTCCATATTGTAAAGTTATCCTTATTCAGCTTTGGCACTTCCCTCTTATACATTTTGTGATCTTTATGCTAAAGTCCTTAAAACTCTATTCCGAGCAACCAATATGCTCTGATACCAATTGTTATAATAACTAAGAGGGGGGTGAATCAGTTATCCACAGTCCCAAATACAAAATGTATATCACAAAACAAATTCAACTAAATTCTGCAGCTCAGTAAAACAAAAATACTAACTGTTTATGACTTTACTGATTACTAGTTAATTTCTCATAGTGATTACTGACCAAATCTAACATGCAATATGTAAAGTATGATATCCAAACAATCACAGCATAAACAGATAACACAAGAGATTTAACGTGGAAACCCTGCAAAGGGGAAAAACCACCTAGGACCGGTAACCCAAAATATTTTCACTCTTCTGAAGTGAGCTCGGTGAAGAGCCAACCCTCTTAAAGGTTACAAAACACACTGTAAGGTGTGACCTTGTTAGAGGATTTAACACTAACAGTTATCATCCAACTAGCATTCACTATGGGGTTGACAGGATAAAAATGTATATTCTATGAATGACATATAAGACTTTCAAGTCCACTCGGTTAAGAGATTTTATCTGTTTACAATGGTTAAACTATAATAGCAGGTGATATGAATATAATACAACTTGATTTTCAAATTATCATATCTATCTTAAGTCCATACAAATCCTCTAATCAATATTTCTTATTCAGTTCAACAACATTCAATAACTTACTATCCCTCGGTAAAAGCTCTCTAACACTCGGTTAACTTTGTAGTTCGGTTCTCCTTCAACTAGTTTGATCAAGCAAGCATGAAGCAATGTTCACATGATATCTCTATAGTCTCCTTCCTCCAACATAAGTTTCACTATGAAACCCTAGTCTCTTAAATAGACAAGTAAACCATTTTCTTTTCATCCATCAGATTTTGCTACTTAATCTCCTTCATTGATTTTTCTGCATAAACCTTCCTTGGCTGATGTGTCAGTAACACGTTTCAATTTTTTCCTTTAGATCTTCTCTAAATTTTGTTAGTCATTGATCTAATAACAAAATTTATCTTTCCACCCTGATTACAAGGTACTTTCCATCTCATCAATTCCTATCAGCTAAACTAATCATTTAGTTCTTTTGTCCATACTTGGTTAACAAAGAAATGCATCGGTGAGCACAAGATCAATTGATACTGTCACTCGGTATACACTACACTAGCTCGGTATATACTAGAATGCTTCATTAACTAACCAAACTACTTTGTAACATTTTGCTTCCAACTTCATAATAGATTAATGCAACATAATCAAGTCAACAATATGAAGTCATAGACTCATCAATAAGTTACCAAGAGTATTCCTTGTCCTCATCTGTCATATCCATCTTCCTCAATGTAGATATCTCTATTCTTCATTTTTTCTCTCCTCTTTACATATGTTTAGATATTTTCAACTACCATGATAAGTACTATCAAAACTAGTTGACATCAATGACAACATAACGACTAATTCAATTATCCTACATAACAATTCAGTGCTTAGTGATCTCCAATCACTTGTAGTTCTTCAATCAGGTTCTTAATTAGTTGTAGTTCATCGGGATATTTGTTGATGATACAATCATGGAGCACCATATTACATGGGACTAAATGATATTAAAGTATGGGCAAGGGTACCCATTGGCATGTATTTTGGCAGGATTGATAGGTTGTGTCATTGTCCCCGATCAGAGCCAGCAAGACTTCCAGTGTAGATGGGGCCACATATTGTATGATATGTTGACTTGACCATGTAGGTTCAGCTAGGGATCCTATTTACTATTTCATATGTACCATGAGTTTCACGAGATCATGTATCAGTGTGGGAGGAGTATGGCGGTTGGGGTTATAGTACTTCAAATTTTGGCATGGGAGCACATTCCCATTGCATGCTTTGTTGCATAGGCTGCCCGAGGAGCAAGTATGCCCTATTTTTTTGTTATACCAAGTACATACATCATCCCAATTTGGGAAAGACCTCATTTTGGTAGCTTTAGTTTGATGACATGACCATAGTAGTATGGTAGCCCTATTTAGGCTGCAAGAGGTGTTTGAGCTCTTCCCATGAGTACTCATGCATGTTTAGTAGTAGACCATTGATTGGTAGTAAGTCCCTTATTATTTATGATTCTTTGTCAATGCTATAATTTATTTCTTGATATGTCATTTTTTCTTTTAGAATTCTCACATGTACCATTTGTCTTGCAGGAGTGCTCCCATAGTGGAGTGATTTTACATTAGCTATTTCTAGCGCCAGTTTGGGTGGATTCAAGACATGCTCACTAAGCTTATGGCATGTGCTCAAAATGTTGATGAGGAGGTTGACTAGGGGCCTCGACCTATATATGTTGTCATAGTTCAGGAGCTACATGATCTAGTAGGAGTGGACTGGGATTACCTCCTAGATATTACAAATGTAGGGGTGATGTTGACATTCAAGAAGCACCATATTGATCATGAGATGATGATGATGATCTCATCGATGAGCCACAAAGGGGATTCATTGTTAAGCAAAAGAGTGGGAGGTCATGGGGATCTGCAGGGGCCAACACCATTCAAGCACTAGTATTCAGTCAATAGAGGCCTAGGGGAGAGAGGGGATCTCTGAGAGCTATGGGAGTGGAAGTGGTGGTAGAGGAGGATGTGGAGGAGGATGAGGGAGAGAGACTAGTTAGGAGGAAGGTGCACAAGGGCCACCTCCTTTGGAGAGATAGGAAAGGTAGGCCAGTGGGAGATGACTTTGGAGCCCGAGAGGAAAAGAGAGTTTCCCAAGCTCCACCTACAGAGGCACCAAGGGTAGAGGTAGTATGAGGTGGTGCTCAAGAGGTGGTAGTACAATTGAGAGAAGACTTGGTAGAGGCCAAGACACAAAGATCAATCTCTGAGGCACAAATGCAGTTGTTGGAGTGGGAGAAAGATTGTCAGATCGATGAGCTCCAGAGCATGTTGGATCAGCTACAACAGATGGACACATATCAGGCCTTTGGTGAAACATACTATTATGCATTGTATATTGGTGTGGTTCCTATTGGGGTAAAAGCACCATCTTATTCATAGTTTGTTGCCTAGTCTAAGGGTGTCGTACCTACATAGGCACCTCCAAGAGCAGATTCCCCTCCTCCACCACCTTAAGATTAGGCAGAGGGAGGGATTTAGTCCAAATACCCCTTGCCGTCATATCCCTTTCTTCTTACATTTTTTTATCGTACTCAATTTGACATATCTACATCAAGGATGCAACATTTTTTGTATTTGAGATACTAATTTTTGAGATATATATATATATATATATATATATATATATATATATATATATATATATATATATATATATATATATATATATATATATATATATATATATATTGTGGGATATTTTGATTCACAATTGTTATCTCTTTATGCTCATATGTTTATATTTTTGTATGCTTGTGTATGTTTTAATTATTCTTTCTATTGATGTATATAGCTCATTCTCTGATTTTGATGTTGATCCATATGTCTTTATATGTTTCCATTGATACCGCATAGTGTAGATGTAGATAGTAATGTTACTTTTTCTTTTTCTATCATGTCCACTCTGATGAATCACTGTTAGCTCTTCTCTTATATGTGATGATAAAAATTAGCACTCTAGGACCCTTTTATGATGATACTAACCTTGGTTTGCACAGATACTAGTCAAAGTCAATAAGAGATGTTACAGTTGATCACTTCAACAGAGAGAAAGGAAGAATGGCTTAAGAGAACTAAAAAAGAACAACTAAAAAAAAGTATCCCTAGAATTAAAATGTAACCTAAGAAAAGAGTCAAGTCATTGATCCTATAGCCATTCATTTTATCATCATTTGAGCGTTTGGGGCATTGAAGGTTAGTAAAAAATTCATTGGTGTTCGAAAACAACCATGGAGATATGAATATGATTGTATCAGATAATATGTAAGAAACACATGTAAGCATAAAGGAATAAGCACCGAGATGACTTGAACATGGTTTCCAATTTTTTGTTTGTAAGATAACACCTGTATCGAGGCACAAGATGCCAAGATAACTAAGAGTGTCATTTATGTGCTACATACAAGAAACATACAAGAAGATAATTCCAACCTCACCTACATGTCCAAATAAAGAGGGTTAAGGTATGCACAATGTTCCAATCATGATGGAGGCTCTTACCACAAACACACAGTTTATTAGACTACTTAGGATCATTGAAGTCACACCACAAGAAGAAATCAAAGAAAACATGTTATGTCCCCAGTCGTGAATCTCTAGTCAAGTAGACACCATAAAGTAACCTTAGAAGACATAACAAGAAAAAATAAATTATAACAAATAACACACAAGACAATAGTTCAGCATATCTCAATCAGATTTCTAGGTTGTAGTTTGTGTTAGGTCTTAAGAAACACCTTTGTTCATTTTTGAAAGTGCAAGTGTGTAGTAGATAATGCAAGATCCAATATGTGTTGAGAAACACAATGATGTCCCAATTGGTAGTGTTAAGAAATACTATAGGATTGGGGTGTTGAGAAACACCAAGGAGTATCAGTGGTAAATTTTCCATCAGGAAGGACTGATATAATGACTCTAGTTAAGCTCAAGATATCAATCAAGTTATAAAGCATTGACAACTCCAATAGGCATATGATTACCCCCAGGCAACAAATGAGAACTGAGGACAAGACTAAGGCTATTTCCAACCCATGACATCACAATGAAATGGAGAGCGAGACTGAGATGAGATAACGAGAGCTCAACCAAAGCATTGATAGATGGAGTGTTGATTACAAGTGATGTATTTTTGCCAGGTTTTCATCACTTGGAATTATTTTATTTTTTCTACCAAGGCACATGTTTCCAGGTTTTCACAAGGGCACCTTTTCCTTTTTTTTCTTTTTTTTTGTTCTTTTTCATTTTTCATTTTTTTTTTATATTTGATTTTTATTTTTTTTTATTTTTTTTTAATAATGCTCCTTTGGAAGGATATGCTATGATTGGCCAAGGCCACTAAGAGGTATGATCAAAGATGTTGATAAGGTGATTATAGGTAAATGAGATGGAGGAAAGGGATATGTTTTATGCAATGGATTGGACAACGAGAATGGGATGATGGGAGATGGAAGGATAGTCAATAGGTACTGGATAGTGGATAAATCATTGATAGACTTGTGTAGGAGTAGGTGGAAATGGTGGAAAGATAAAAATCAACACACACCTTGAAGGGTAGTGGAAAACTAGAGGGAGAATGAATTGGCTAGCTTTAGGTTTTGATGTAGGAAGTGATGTAGATCTTGGGACACAAGAACCCAAAATTAATGAAGGAGAGGGTGTAGGATGTTTGGAAGGATACGGAGTGGAAGACTTTGGAAGCTTGAATGTCAAATTTGATTTTTCTTTTATATTCAAGTCCTTTAAGAGAGACTTGGGAATCCACATAGATTTTGATTTTTCTTTACTTTTTTGATGTTTTAGAACGTAATTCTTCCATGATGGATTTAGGAATCCATATTTTCTTTGATTTTCTTCTTTTCTTTGAGGACCCTTGTGGCCTCTTAAATATTTATTTTTTCTTTGTAGCCACATGTATATTAGATAGGATATGGTGATCTTCATATGTAAGTGGATCCTTGTATTTTTTACTTTCATGTTGTACATCCAAATTTCTTCCAAAAGACTTGGGAATTGTGGATGAGTGAGGCTGATATGATGGGTTTACATGAATAGATGGATGAGAATTTATTTAGGATGTGTTTCTTTGTTGATCTTGAGGTATGATTGGGGAAGTAGATGACAAGCTAGGATTGATAGGTATAATGGATGGGGGGATATACGGTTCCAATATGGATGGAAGATATGAAGGTGTCAACTTTGGGTTATAAGGACCAAGGATGGATTTGGATGATGAAAATGGATAACGGATAGGGATATCAACATCCATAGAGTGAGTAGCATGGATAAGACTATGATCTATAAGATTCTTATTTATACTAATAGGCTCATGAGTAGGTTTTATAGGAGCAAGTTTGACAGGTACAATTGGACCTTGGGAGGATTTATTCTTATGCAAAGGAGTAGGAAAAATGGTAGATTGTGGAGAATTATGACAAGGAGTTGCTGGGATATTCTAATCTTGACAAGGATCTTTGGATAATGTAGGAAGAGAACTTTTCTCATGATTTTCAATAATCTCATTAGGGATGATAAAAGGAGTATCTTGATCTTGCTTGGGAGATGGAGAAGTTATAGGAGGTGGAAGCGTATTATCTTGGAAGAAGTGAAAGGGTATGAAAATATCATCATCAGACTCTGGGGATATGGGAGTTTGGTCAACCATTGGATAAGGATGGATGGTCTCTCGATCTTGATCTTTATTGATATTTATTTCTTCACAGGTTAGATTTTCTTCTTGACATAGAACCACTTCTAGGGATGAAGCATGAGTGCAGATATGTGTGAGGGATTATTGAGGGGTCGATGAAGGGACATTTAACATAGGTATGATAGTCATTGAAGCATAAGAAAACTTGGGATATATGACCTTTGAAGCATTGAAGGGGCTTTTAGAAAGATGTATATTATCTTGGATCCCTTTTAGAGGTAGCCCTTGAGGATATACATAGTTAGGATGAAAATAATTAAGTTCTTTGTTTAATGCAAAAATTTTGAATGCCTTTGCATTTTTAGGAGATGAATGCATGATGGATGAGGTAGAAGTAGCATGAGAACCATTACTAGACATGGGTTCATGATTTTGATTAATTTTGAGAGTAATATCTTCATTAGATAATGCATTAGGATCCTCAATTTCAATCATGTCATTGTCAATGAGATCTTGGATTTTGTGTTTCAACTCTATGCAATATGAATTTTTATGCTCATTATTTCAATGATAAACATAGTAGGTACTCAAGAATGAAAGTCCCCTGAAAGTGGTTAGAGGTAACGTGATGAGATTGTTTTCAAGCAATTATTCCAAAGCTGATTCATAAGATTGTCCCAAAGGATTGAATGATCTATCCAATGGACATTTGGATTCCCTTGTGTTTGTCAAATAAATTTGAGATTCAAGATCATGATGATCTAATTTTTTGTTGTCATAGAACTGATAAACAATATTCTTAGCCAAAAGTGATGTGACCTCTTCATTTTCTTGATCAAAGATTGGATTATCATGGATTGGTATAAGAGATTCTTGATCAAAGATAGGTTGGTCATGAAGATGTTCTTGATCAAAGATTGGATTATTAGGAATTTGATATTTCTCAAGAATAGAGTTGATGTGAAATTTTGATGAAGTGTCCTTTCTTGAAGAAAATGAAGATATGGATTGATCATTATCAAAGAGAAAAGGATAAATTGTTCTTAATGGGTATTTTTTAAAGTATGTATCCTTTTATTTCTACAAGTCTTGAATGTTAGACTTCAAAGATTGGATTGTATTTGATAAGGATGCAATAAGAATCTTGTCTTCCTTGTTGTTATGGTTATAGGATCTAGTGCACTTGTTTGCAACCATGATGTGATCATTTTGATTCTCTTATGAGAAAGTATGGAAGATAGATTAAGAAACTAATAGTAATAAGATTAATAAGAAAATGTAAGAAGATCAAGGTAATGATATCTTTTGTCTCAGGGATAAGTAGATAGATAAAGAGGTAGCCGAAATGAGGTGCAAGGTATCAAGAATGAAGCATGAATGGCTGCTAGGTGATAATTGTGACTAAGTTGATGTAGCAAAGAAAACTAAGTACAAGGTACTAAGAATGAGGCTTGAATGCCTATTGAGTGGCACTTGTGAAAAAGTTTGAACAAGGTTTGAATTTTAAATGAGGTATTTTGAGACAATAACTAGAGAACTTCCAAGATCTTAAAACAAGAGCAAAGAGAGATCAAATCACTAGCAAGGACTCAATATATTGAGAATACTAGTTCTTAAATGAGTGACTATTGATTAAGACAAAAGAAAAGACAAAAGGAACCTAGACGGTGAAGATACTAAAATTTTAGAAACTCAATGTAGTTTTGGTGACTAGTCAAGCTCAGGTCATATGATAAAACTTAGCACTGGATACAATAAATCACTCATATTGTATGATATGATGTTGAAGAAAATGACAGTATGCAGGAAAAAGGTAATTTACCACTATTTTTGATAATTTTGACCAATTTGGATGAGTTTGGTTTTGAATCCATGATGAGTATGAGTGTCCCTAAATCAGGTTTGAATGTTTTCAAGAAATCAATAGTGTGATCAAATAAGAGTCTCCAAACAATCCACCAAAGGATAAAGAAACTTTGGGGACACAAGCACATGTGAGGTCTAAAGGGAAGGTGTTGTGATATGTCAAGAGCATAAAGTGTATGTTCCACAATGATTTTCATGGGTCTCAACACATTCAAAGACAACAAGAAAAAAACTACCTAAGGTCAAGGCTAGTATCAAAATCTTTTCCCACAACTCGGTGTTCCTTCACCTCACACAAAGTGATATAGGCTTTTCCAAGGATAGAATCCAAGGGAATACATATGGTGAATAGTCTTGGGGTGATCCTATTGGAAATTTGTATATACTAGTGTATATGACTTAATATAGTGTTTTCATTATGGTAACAAAGTCATATAGTGTTTTGGAGTCAGCGCACTTGATGAGAAGATCAGAAATTGGCTAAGTGTTGAAGACTGGACAGTATACAGAGTTCCTGGAGGTGAGAGCATCAATGCACATGCATACAATAGAATTATGGTATGCACCCTATAATTTAAGTTTGTAAGATCATATTCATACTAATTCTAAGAGTGCATGATCATAAGATTTAGTATGAGGAAGATACAGAGAGTTTAAGTTGCATAGACAGTGAATGCCAGAGAACAATAGTGCAAGCAGCTGATTGTTGGTATTTTGGTTTGTGGTTATATTATTATGTTGTAAAGGCTATGCACCTATTGTAATTAGGTTGCTGACATGTAATTATGTTTTTCTATAAACACGCTTGAGCCAATTCAATTGGAAGCATTGTATGTAATCGGTTAAGGGCCGACCTAGTTATTTGTTTTGTATGTGCATATAAATATTAGATGCGCCCATTGTAATTAGCATGTGAGTTGTTATAGAGTTGAGATAAGAAGAGAAGAAGTGTGTGAAGAGTTGATAAGATGTATTAGAGCTTTGCAAGAGGCCAAAGCATTAGCGCATCAAAGGAACTGATCAGACAAGCAACGTCACAGTGATAGTTCATCTAGCAGATATAGTGTGTGTCTAAGATCAGAAGGTTGTGGCCTTCACCACTTGAGAAGTGAGCTCTAGGATAGTGTGTCCACACCATCAATAGGTTTTATTGTAAAAGACTCCTAACAGGGTCCGACCCTTGACAAGGTCACTGTACTAAACATATTGTAAAGAAACTCCTAACAGGGTTAAGGATCTTCTAACAAGGATCATAAAACACTAGTACAAAATATTAGTGGGTGTCAATTCCCACCAGGGTTTTTACCTATTTGGGTTTCCCTGTAACCATATTCATGTTATGTGTGGATTTCATGTTTCATGTTTATGTTGATGTTCATTTCAGTATTTAAGTATTCAAGTTTAGTTTAAGAATAAAGTAAAAAGATAAAATATAGTGAACACTGATTCATCCCCCCCCTCTTAGTGTTCCCATTCCTAATAATTGGTATCAGAGCTCTAGTCCTCAGCAAAGAAGTTTAACCACTTGAGGAGATCATGGACAAAGCATAAATGAAACATCTGAAAAGAAATCTTGAAGCTGCTCTAGAATACCTAGACAGATCTAAAAAAGAAATTGAAGAACTAAAATAAAAAGTCAATGATGCTCAAGTAGTCATCAAAAGGATAAGAAAGGATTTGAAAGAATGCTCTACCAATGATTTAGGGATAATGATCAAGAATTTGAATGAAGAAAATTCATCTCTGAAAGAACAAATTAAAGAATTGGATGATAAGTTGACTAACAATCAGGAAGTCTATGATGAATAGATCAAATAGACCGTTTAACTCAATGAAGAATTGAGGCAAGCAAACATGGAAATCTTGGAGCTAAGGAACAACAAAGAAAGCTTGGAATCTAAATTGAAAGAGGCAAAGAATCACATTGATAAATTGCACACCAGTTTTGGTTTGATAGAATCTCAGTTGTATGTAAGAAGAGTTAAAGGATATACTAGCTACATTGGATACAATGAAGTACAAAATCAGATTGACAACATGCGAGCAAGAATGAAAGCACCAAAAGACACCTCAGATGCTAAGGAGACTGGAAGTCAGACTAAAGATCATGTTGAACCATCCAAGAATGAGCACAAGCCAGTAGATCAAACTTGTTATGCATGTAACAAGCATGGACATATAGCAAGGAAATGTACAGAGGTAAGACCTTTCAATGGTTACTATTATTCATGCAATAAATTTGGTCATAGAGCTATAAATTGTAAGAAAAGTCAGAAGAACAAGACTCAGCATAATCAAAGAAATTAGAATCAGCCAAATATAAGAAGTTCTCATAATGTTACACATCATATATGTAACTCTAATGGTCACTCAGCAAGGCAATGTAAAATGGTGACCCATGTCAATGCACTAAGGAATATAAGGCCTCCATTCATTTGTCACTCTTGTAACAAGGCTGGATACATCTCAAAGTTTTGTAGATCAAGGATGAAAGGTCAAGAAAGCCCTAAAAAGCCCGAAGAACTAGTATTGGATATCAAAGGAGAAGTCAAATTTGTGAAAGCTTTAGAGGATGTGAGATTGATTTGGTCAGAGGTGAAGAAGGATAAGGTTGATGAGAATGTATTGGATGCATCTGTAGTGGATGCACCCTCTACATCAGGATGAATGGCCCTCAGGGTCATAGGGGGAGCTAATTTAGCTCTAGACCCTTGCACGGCTGGTATACTCACCCTCAGAGTATGCGCCTTTGGACTTAAGCTTTTGGAGACTAACAGATCCTATGTATAAGAGCGCACTTGCTGATTGTTTGCAGAATGAAAGTTAAAAAAATTTAGTGATAGCTTGGTTTACGCGGCAAGCATTAATAGCATAATTTCTACTTTAAAGTACATAGAAGTTTGTAGATCTCTCATTGCATTCAAATTCAGAGTGATTGGAGAGCAGAAGAGCCCTAGCATTTGATTGTGAAGGATTGCAGATTGATTCATTAGTGATTTGCAGTGCATTTGATTAGTTGCAGAAACCCTAGTTCATCGCACCAATTCAAAAGTCTTTAAGATCATTTTGAAAGTGATATACAAGTAAGTAATGGCTACTCCCATTGTATTTGATGTGGTGAAGAAGAAGAGATATGTGTTTAAGAGGCATCCATTTAAATCCACACTAGACGACCTAGAAGGTGCATTCTCCCGCACTCCCATGGGTGTTATGCATGTGGAAGACATTAGGGCATACATACATTGCAAAAAGGAACCAGTAGGTTTGGACAGAATAAGAGCACACATGGAAACAATGATGAAACCTGACAAAACCTTCATGGATGAGTATGCGCAGTTGGATAATCATCCTATAGTATAATATGCTATGGCATATGAGTTCTATGAGTCAGAATGGATCAAGATCCTACTCAACAAGATCCATGATAACCTATTTTGGATAGGTGAAGTACCGATGAGGAAAATAGGAGACTTAATTCATGAGATGACAAGACTCTCAAGAATAGGCGTCGTTCTTCCAGCGGGCAAGGACACTAGAAAACTTGTAGAATAGGCTTGCAAATCAAGAAGTGATAGGTGCAGAATGACAGTTGAGCCTATAGAGGAGAAAGACATCAAATTGATGTCCATGATACTGGGATACAAGTTCCAACACACCAGAAGAGTAAACAAAGTGTCAGCGGCCACCATTCTAGCAGCAATAAGATTGGTGAGAGATAAAGGAGAGTTTAATCTGTGTAAGATCTTGCATGCACAACTGATAGACAACATAAGAGCTATTAAACATGACAAGACCAAGATATTAAGATTTGGGTCTTTAATCATATACATGTACTTCCACATTCTTGGAAAGGTGTCAGATTTATACCTAGACAAGACTATTCCTACCATGCCATAGATATCTTTCAAGGAAACTACTCAGAGTACACTAAGGGATTATATAACACTGGAATTGAAGACATTCAGGGTTAAGATGTAGATGAGATATAGAATACCAGAGAGTATGTAGAGAAATACAAAGATAGTATTTGTTTCATGGTTGAGACTGATACAACATGCATGGAGGCTGTTGAACCGAGAACAAAGTGGATCCATCCACTTGGATATGAGGTTGAGGAAAAAGTCCTAGAAGCATATGCACAAGTATTTCTATCATCCCCTAAAGACACTAATGAGCCAAGATGGGGAACCTATGAAGAGAAAACAAGAGAAGTTGATGCAGTTTTGAATAGCGCAGCAACAAAAAGGAAGCTTTCCCAGGTTACTTCAAAGATTTTGAGAATTCATGGAGTATCACAAGAAGATTTAGACAAAGCAAGGCAAGAGAATAGTTCTTTGGAAATAGAGAGTGCAGCTACAACAAAGATAGAATCTGAGGATCCAAAAATGAAGAAGGTGAAAATAGAAAAATCAGATGACAAGAAGGGTAAAATAGATGATACCCCTTCTGCGCCCAAGGAAACCATTGACCTTACTACTCCTCCTAAGTATAGGGAAATGCCTAAGAGGAAGAAAGAGATTAGCATGGGTTATCTTGTTAGGAATGTATGTTGAATATATCCTATAGGAGTATTAGCAGCCATTCTGTAGTAGTTGTTCTTGTATTCATGAATGTGATTGTCATTGATGTCAATGCAATGATCTACTGAAGAGTAGCAGAGGAGCAGTCAGTGTTTTGGTTAGTGCACATGGGATATTAGAGATCAAGCTATGTGATGTTAAGGACTTATTCTATGTTTTTTTATATGTTTATGGTTAAGAGCACAAACATTAATTCATTTATTCATGGAACTTATGAGGAAATCAATGGAAGCAGTATTCAGGCAGTGTTCCTAAGTAGCGGTTTGTGGTAATCGGATGATATCTCCTAATTGAGATAGAATCTAGTTATGCACAGTTGGAAAGCAGTTAAAGACATGTTGTTAGTGATGTGGATGATAGCACAAATTTTGAGGTCACACGAGTGAAGAGTTATTCTAATTGGAAGCTGATAGTTTTATGTAACTTTTGTGTAGCATGTGGAAACTTTTATTTTGTAATTTGTATGCTGACTCATTTGTAATTACTTAAGTGTGGTATAAAGGAAGGAATTTTTCCTTTTTGTAATGTGTAATTTGTAATGAGAAAGTGTATGAAGGAATTGTGAAAGTGAAATTGTTGAAAGAGGATATGTGAAGTACAGAGATCTGAAATTGAGATCTGGTGTAGTAATGAGTGCAGTTTGGCACAGTGAGAGAAGGAATATTGAATTGTTGAGGTTAGTAATCTTTTGGTATTATTCTATTGAGTAATACAAGATCAGTTGGACAATAATTTTGGTGATCTTACCCTGAAGTTGTTTGGGCAGTGGGTCCTTCTGTCTTCCATAACTCCTAACAGAGTTAGAATCTTTTAGCAGGGATTCAAAATCTCCTAACAAGGATTCATATGTACTGAATGTATTTCATAAGACTCCTAACATAGTCCATCCTTTCACAAGGAATATTCATATTAGTGCATCTTTTGTGGGCATCATTCCCACCAGGGTTTACTCTTTGATCAAGAGGTTCCCTAGTCAACATATCTTGTGTCATTATGTTATTGTGCATGAATATCTTTCTATGGTTGTTGATTACATTGCTTATATGGTTAAAATCTATTAAAGTTGATAAAGGTTATAATTATTTGATAACTGATTCACCCCCCCCTCTCAGTTATCTTGGTGGACTTTACTTTCTAACACATCCATCCTCATGAGTAAAAAGGAACAGGAATAATACTCAAGCACCCCCAGAAGTAAGCTTCAAACCTAGTCTCAGTGTGTTAAGTACAAGGATTGTTGATGAAGGTAGAATTGATCAAGTAGGAGAGTTCTATGAGAAATACAGTGAGATTGACAAATTAGAGATACATGGAATGATTAACAAAAATATGTTGAAGTTTAAGAAGAAAGTCCTAGAACTGAAGACTACAATTCCAAATAATGTATGGAACATATTAGAATTCCTAAAAAGACAAGCCATTGAAGAGGACCTAAGGATAAGAGAAAAGATCTTAGATGAAACCCTCCCAGTACTAGAAGAAAAGACTTTATTGTTAGATCTGGTGAAGCCACATCTTAGAACCAAGTCAAGGACTTTTCATATAATGGACAAAAAATATGAGTTAGTTGCAAAGGAAACATAGAAATCCTTTGAGAAGGTCTTCATGAACAAGCACATGTATCCAGCCACTGTGCCCATAGCTCAAGTACCCACAAAGGTTGCAAAAGAGTCAGGGACCATAAATATACCATCTACAAGTCCACAAGATTTAGTGTATATAGTTGATGCATCCACAGAAGTAGAGAAGTCTGCGCCCATGTCTGTAGCACACAAGGATGAAACAATCTTCATTGACAATGTTGAGATTGCAATGGCGGCCTTAGATACTGATTTGGAAAAGTTTGAAGAAGCCTTTGTAAGCACTCAAGAGGCTGAAAATATATGTAGCAACACTCCTCCCAGTCAACAAGAAGTACTAATTGAGGATGTAACAAAAAATAAAGAAGAAGAAAAAGGAAAAGAGATAGAAAAAGAAGAAGATAAAGGAGAAGAAGAGGTAAAAAGAAGTGAGCCAATAGATAAACCATATGTTGAAATGCTAAGAAAAGTAAAGCAAGAAGTAGAGGACAACATTCCTATCACTCCACTACCCTCAGCAGCATTGTTGTCAAGTTTGACACCTGACACAACCAGTTTGGACTCATGGGGAGAAGAGGACCTGATCAAGTTCAATGTCTTAGCTATGGAGAAGGCCAAGGAGAAACAGGTAACGAGGAATCCCCTCCTTGTAGAATCAGTAAACATCCTGAACAACTTGTTACTAGAAGATAAGAAAGTGTCCAAGGTACACTCCGTTGATGATGTAAGTATAGTTATTTCACAATTCAAGAATAATTTATCTAGCTTGGAAGCATTTGCATCTCAAGTTGCAGAAGAGAAGTATAGAAAGAAAATGCTTAGTTAATTGGTCAGTAACTTCTCACTAGAACTTAGTTCACTCAAAGTTGGACAAGAAACTTTGAAGGAGTTTACAGCAAGTGGCAGAAAGATTATTGCTAACTGTATGGATCAGGACAAATTAACTAACGACCATTTCAAAAAGATACAAGAGGCAGAAGCTATGATAGAGAAAGTAAAGAAATTAGTGAAAGACCCATCCACTGATGTAAAAATGTGAAACAATGTATATCAAGGACAAATTGACAAGATTGAGAAGGCAGAAAAGGAGATGTCAAAAATAAGGGCTAGGCAGACTTAGCTTAGAAATGCTCTTACACCCTCACTAGATATACTTAATCATAATATCAAGGAGATCGATGCTACCATGGTGACATATGATCAAGGTCCTAGTTCAGACTTGGAGAAGATGGAGAAGCTACAGTATGCATTATGTGCCCATCTCCAGATTGTAAATTCATTGATTACATTTTGGAAGAAAGAGATCCAAAACTTACAGATAGCATATCTGGATGTTCTCTCACTGTAAGTTTTTGTAGATAAAATTTTGAAACACCTTTGTCATTAATGTCAAAGGGGGAGTATGTATAGAATATGGATTTATAGATATGTATAAGGGAGATATAAGACAAAAGTTTTTTGTATAAAAGATCAATTAGCAACTGTGCCATATTCCTTTGTTGCCATTAATGACAAAGGGGGAGATTGTTGGTAAGTTGTCTATACTAGTGCATATGACTTAATATAGTGTTTTCATTATGGCAACAAAGTCATATAGTGTTTTGGAGTCAGCGCACTTGATGAGAAGATCAGAAATTGGCTAAGTGTTGAAGACTGGACAGCATACAAAGTTCCTGGAGGTCAAAGCATCAGTGCACATGCATACAATAGAATTATGGTATGCACCCTATAATTTAAGTTGGTAAGATCATATTCATCCTAAGTCTAAAAGTGCATGATCCGAAGATTCAGTATGAGGAAGATACAGAGAGTTTAAGTTGTACAGACAGTGAATGCTAGAGAACAACAGTGCAAGTAGCCGACTGTTGGTATTTTGGTTTGTGGTTATATTATTATGTTTTAAAGGCTATGCACCTATTGTAATTAGGTTTTTGACATGTAATTATGTTTGTCTATAAACATGCTTGAGCCAATTCAATTGGAAGCATTGTATGTAATCGGTTAAAGGGCCGACCTAGTTATTTATTTTGTATGTGCATATAAATACTAGATGCACCCATTGTAATTAGCATGTGAGTTGTTATAGAGTTGAGATAAGCAGAGAAGAAGTATGTGAAGAGTTGATAAGATGTATTAGAGCTTTGCAAGAGGTCAAAGCATCAGCATATCAAAGGAACTAATCAGACAAGCAGTGTCATAGTGACAGTTCATCCAGCAGATATAGTGTGTATCTGAGATCAGAAGGTTGTAGCCTTCACCACTTGAGCAGTGAGCTCTAGGACAGTGTCTCCACACCCCTAATAGGGTTTATTGTAAAAGAATCCTAATAGGGTCTGACCCTTGACAAGGTCACTATACTAAATATATTGTAAAGAAACTCCTAACAGGGTTAAGGATCTTCTAACAAGGATCATAAAACACTAGTACAGAATATTAGTGGGTGTCAATTCTCATCGAGGTTTTTACCTATTTGGGTTTCCCCGTAACCATATTGGTGCTATGTGTTGATTTCATGTTTCATGTTTATGTTGATGTTCATTTCAGTATTTAAGTATTCAAGTTTAGTTTAAGAATAAAGTAAAAAGATAAAATACAGTGAACACTGATTCACCCCCCCCCCCCCCCCCTCTTAGTGTTCTCATTCCTAACAAATCCGAGTAAATCCCACTTGGATCAATCCTTGTACAAATATTATGATACTTTTAGAGGTAAGTCAGGTAGCCTCTAACCAATGGTGTCTAGTAAGGGCATACGTTCACAACTATCCCTTGTAGTTTTGCTTAGTAGAATTAAGGCCTATATCCCTACAAGTACTTCAAGAAAAGGAAGTCTTACAAGAAAGATTAAGACCTCTTGGCCCTACACATCACTCTTTCACATGTGTTCTCCTAGCCAAATGAATGACTCAACATAGCTAATAGCTATGTCCTTGTGGTTTTCGGCCAACAAGGTATAAATTTTATAATGGGTTGAATGAGTTGGTTTTGCTTTGTCCCACTTGGGTCATTCCTATGATATTTTTACCTCAACGATAGGCCCTCTAAAGGTAAAATGAAAAGAGAAGTAGATAGGCTAATGAAGGTCTATATTTTTAATTTTCCACAAGAGAAAAGAGCATACTCTCCTACTCCATAGCTTCTCCCAAGCACATCAAGCACATATTCATTTACCAAAGACTCTTTTGCAAGTGAAAAACCAAGTAGGTCAAGATTTATAATTCAACCTCTAGGAGGTTAAGAGAATACTCTCCCACTACCTAACTAATCACAAGAAATCAAGTCTCCTAATTAAGCTGGGTACCTAGAAAATCAAATCTATGAAAGTAAAATGTTTATTTGTATCTCCAAGGCAACCTGCAAAACAAATAGCTTTAGTAGTCTCAAGATATGTCTTTGGAAAGCATCCTACAAATAGATTTCATTGATTTCCTTTATGTTTTTATTACCTGCAAGAATAGAGAATCATCAATCAGTAATCAGATTTTAAAAATTGTAGAGAAATTTAAACACGCTACAAAAAAATTTCATACGCACTACAGAAAATATCATACACGCTACAAAAAACATTGTACATGCTAAAGAAAATGTTGTACACGCTACACAAAGTATCATACGCACTGCAAAAAAATATTGAACATGCTACAAAAAATATTGTACACGCTACAGAAAATATTGTACTCGCTATAGAAAATGTTGTACGCGCTATAGAAAATGTTGTACATGTTATTTCATCTTTGAAACATGCTATTTTATTTGGCGTACACATCATAACAAAGATGATACATGCTATTTCATCTTTCAAATTGTTACCCAAATTTCCCATCCTATGCAATTTGGCCTGGTCTACTCTGTCTGGCATTTTTAATCCTATGTTAGCCCCCTCAAGAATTTCCATGATTATATCCCTTTTCAGTTGTTTGGTTCTCTGGTTTGAAGGCCATTAAAAAATTCAAAGGTGACCATTTAAACCCCATAATCTCCTAAAATACCCATGGCCCATCCTAATTTGATATTTACCCTTTCGGGCCACTTAACCACGAAACCCACGTGCTAATATTATTTTTTCCTAAGGTCCTACCACCTAATTTCCTAAGTTTCCTACATCCTGGCCTTTAATATTTCCCCGAGCCCAGTTCTTGATCGCAGTTAGATCCAATAGTTATCGCATAATCTCATGGGATCTTCTGATCCCATGTGATCATGCGACAATCATTGATACGGTATCGGCATCGCAGTAGCTGTTGGTGGGTCCTTCATGCCACATTGTAATGACATGCTAGTTCCCCATTGGTCACTGTGAGATGACTCTACAGTGGACCTGAAGTGTAAGGTAGGGCCCCGGTAGGATAAGATCTATGATCGGTGCATGACCGCATGGAATCTTCTAATTCCATGCGATCATGTGATAGCCGTTAGATTTGCTTTATTGCTAAGTCTCTGGCGGTGGGTCCTTCGGTGGTGACGTGTTCATTTTTTAGTGGCCGGCCGGGTGATGACAGGGTTGTCAGTGGGTCCAATGGTCAATGGTTCTGTAGAGGTGCCAGTTGATCCAAGATCAATGGCTGGCACATGATCTCATGGGATCTTCCGATCCCATGTGATCATGCGACAGCCATTCAATCCTCCGGGTGTTGGGACCGACATTGTCGTGGGTCTGGCCGATGTGCACATTTCTTATTGGTCCACGTTGGGACAGTTGGCATGTATTGTGGGTCTGGTTATCTTGCGAAGTATGGTAACAACAGAGGAAGATCTACGGTCGGTGTATGATCTCATAGAATCGCTTGGGCTTATGAGATCATACGCCCACTGTCTGATGGTGCATGATTCTTCTACCTTCTATGGGTCCTTTTGCTGAGATGGCCAATTTTTATTCATTCTGGCTATTATGATGTGGCCTTTGACTTTTTCAAAGGGGATTGCAATATCTATTGCGGGTTTTCTTCTATTTGTTCTTGTAGAGAGCGCTTACTTTCAGGGGTAGCTCATAATTTATGTTTTTAGGAGTGGTTGTAGTTGGAAAGGTGATGCAAAGATCTGGGCAGCCATTTTCAGTGGATTCTTACTTTCTAAGAGTACCAAATTTGATAGTTATGGCAGGCCTGACTTGCAGAGAAGTAGTTGGATCAAGGTTTTGTCTGCAGGCAATTTCAGTACAGGGATGGGCACGCAAAGACATATCTGATCGGTTGAGATATTTTCATGAACATTTATGATCATAAATGACAGGTTTAGGGTTGGATTATTTATGCAGATTTATGTAACCCTAATGATATTTTTGCTCCTGCTTGTGTGCAATAGAGGAGATGTATATAATTAATTTTTGGAGCTTTTAGAGCTCAGAGTTAGATAATTGTAAAAAGAGTTTTTCTTTCTTAGAGGTTATCTGTGGCATTCTTTTTGCCCTATGACTTTTGCAGTTGTAAAATTTTCATTGATTGTTTGGACATTACAAAGGCATTTTATGACATTTTCTCTGTCCTTGTGCCTTCTTGTCTAAATTTTCTCTTATTGAATATGATATACTGGCTTTGTTAGAGAAATTTCAAATTTCCAGAGCCCTTCTTTCTTTCAGCTTATATGTGTACTACTGTGTTTGATCTAATTTGACTGAGTTTGTGGGTATACTTCAGCCCCTTGTCATTCTGTCTCATTCCTGTGCCCTTTTGCTAAAGAGAACATTTGCTTACAGGTCACAGTCTGTGTCTTTTGTTCAGACCCTTCTATGAAACACTTATGCAAGCTTGTTTAGAAGGATTGTGTCCTATTAGATCTGAGACCTTTCATGCTAATATTGTGAGTGTATTATGTTTATTTCAATTCGGTGTATCACCTAGTAGGTAGTTTTCTTTCAGTATTTTCCCTTTCAGCATTCCTTCTATCCCTTTTCCCTTCAAGATTTACTTTCCTATTAGAAGCAAACTAAGGTGATTATCCAAGAGGAACCAGCCTAGAATCTGGAGGTCTCATCTCAGTTAGCATAGGTCCCACAACCTGGAGATGATTCTCATGTTATACTAGGTTATTAAGACCAAGAGAGCTTGAAACAAGGGTGCAAACTTAGTGTTATAACAATTTTGGCACGCCCAGTGGGACTAAGGTTTAGATTTATGTTCAGAAGACACCCCACCTTGGGCGTAACAATTTTGGCATGCCCGATGTGACTAAGATCATATTCAAATTCAGAAGACACCCCCACCTATAGAATAGCAGGGGCCCACCCTACCATTAATCAGCCTGCGGTGCCCTTCAAATAGTAGGGGGGGGCATGGTATCACCTGTCATAATTAAGGATAGTGAAGGTTGTAGAGACATAGAGGGCATCAGGATCCAGTTAAGTTTAAGATACAGGCCCCAACCCAGCTAACCAAGTTTTCAAATAGTAGGGGCAGTTTCATCAGGTGTTGCACCAGTTCTTGTCGTTTACCTTAAACCAGTTAAGCTGGAACCACCAGCAGCAAAGAACAATTCCCCCCCCACCCGGGGGTTTAGTGGTCACCTATGCGCCCCACCCTGCAGGGGGGTGGAAAGGTTACCTTGGGCATAACAATTATGGCATGCCCGGTGGGACTAAGGTTCAAATTTATGTTCAAAGGTGCTATTATAAGTCCAATGATTTAGATTCAAAGATACCTCACCTTGGGCGTAACAATTCTGACAGCAAAAGAAGTTCATTTTGAAAGATTATGCTATCTCTGATATACTATCTACATAATATAGACTTTTAGAAGTTTTTCTATCAAGTATATCTGGCGACTCCACTGATTTCATAGAACCAGGCTAAACTTGTTCAAAGTTTATGAGAAAGATTGAGACTAGAAGCTCAAGCCTACTGAATTTTTAGAATTACCATTAAAAAGAGGCTACAAAAGTAGATCAACTCAAAGAACATCTCATGCAAGGAGAGTACAGTCTACACCTCCTGATACTTTAGAAAGGACACCTTTTCCCTTTCATCTCAGAAGAAGAGGAAGATCTCTAACCAAAGATCTAGAAGAAGATTCAAATCTAGCATCAAATACAACTCACACAGTTGTTACTCAGCAGGTTTCAGCTCCTATAATGGCTTGGCAGTTTGCTTTTGCACCTTTCAACCAAGGGAGTCCATTAGCCTTTTCTCAACATCATGATGTGCCCTTGGTGGCACTAAAGAGTCTACCTGATTTCACAGGTGAAGGACAAACCACTGCTTTTGAGCACATAAGAGATGTGACTACTATCTGCAGCATACACAATATAACTCAAGAAGATGTGGCTACCAAATTATTAGCAGCCTCTCTAAAAGGTAAGGCTCTTGAATGGTTTAGAACTTTAACTGTTGGCTCCATTACTTCATGGGATGAATTAGGAGATGCATTGAGTAAGCATTTTGAGGATAAATCAGACAACTTGTCTTTGGTTGAACAGTTGACAACCATTAAAAGAGACCCTCAAGAACAAATGACAGATTATAATAATAGATTCCTCAAGACATGAAATAGAATTCCAGTCTTGGTAAGACCATTAGCTGACCATGCTTTCTTATATTTCCTACAAAGTTTGAATAGCCAAATTTCTATCATGATCCAATCTATGGGTGGTACCTCTTTACCCCAAACTTTTGATACAACTGTCAGAGCTGAAAATTATTTAATCCAAGCAGGTATGATAGCTAGAAGGCCACCCATGCCCATCTTTCCTAGCCTTCAGCCTGTTGCACCTCTACAAGTAACCCCATTTACCCCTATTCCCACCATATTAGCACCTCAAGCCAGTACTAGCGGTCAGGAGTTAAAAACAAGTTTCTCTCAAGAGTTGCAAGAAATAAAGAATAGTCAACAAACTAGTCAGCAAGAAATGAAAAATTCACTACAAAATTTGACTAAAGAGGTCACAAATCTAAAGAGGCAAGGGCAAGGAATCAAACCACCCTTTCAGCCACAAGGCCAAGGTCCTAATCAGCAATATCAAAATTAGGGACAGCCTTATCAACAAAATAGGCCACAATACCAAGGAGGCTATCAAGGGCAAAGACAAAATTTTAATCAAATGTCATTCCAACCATATAACCCTGCACCTCTCAATTCTATGAATCCAGTTAGGGACATGGTCCCCAGTCAAAATAATATGGCTATGGACAATGAATGGTGTTTCCCTTGCAATCAGCCTCATAATCAGGCTACATGTTCAAATGGATGGATGAACCAAGCAATGATGGTTTAAAATGCCTCACAAGCTCAATCAGAAGCTTCTTCCAGTGGATCAGTTCCTCAACAAGAGCCATGAGATAATGAGACTGCTCTTTTCAATTGGGAGTAGTAAGATTTCAATGGAGTTATTGGTGAACCTTCCATTTCTGCCAACACAAGGTCAAAGAGAAGAGCTCAAGATATGGAGCGAGAAAACTCTGGTACTAAAGCTACTACATCTGTAGAGCCACTGCAGCAAGCTACTCCTATCACATTTAAGAAGGCTCCTACCATTACAAGCAAATAGTTTCATACTCTCAAAGAGGTAGAGCCCATCATAGTAAAAGCACAATAGAGAATACACACAGTGACACCTTTCAACATTGTAGACAACATGAAGAAGGTGAACATTACCATGTCTATATGGGACTCTTTGGCTATTCTAGGGCAACATGAGATTTTGAAGAAAGCTATGACTGAAATGACAACTCCTCAGCCTACAAAAGAAGTTGCAAAGCCAGTGTTGGTCAATACTAATCAAGAAAAGGAGGCTCCAAGTTGCAACTCCAAAGGCAATACCACTCAAGGTAGGAACTCAAAACCACCTCCCTTTTATGTATCCTTAATTATTGGAAAATCCTTAGTACATAATTATATGGTAGATAGTGGAGCTCCTAGTACTATAATGCCCAAGAAAGTGGCTGATTAATTAGGACTTAAATATGAACCCCTCCAAAGGAAGGTTACACAACTTGATGGATCCTCAGTTAACACTATAGGTGTAGCTAAGGATACTAGTCTGATCCTTCATGCTAGTCCTAATTTCTCTATCCTACTTGATATTTATATCATAGATCTCCCTGCTTTATTTGCCATATGTCTATCAAGGGATTTCACAGCCAAAATAGGAGGCTACCTTTCTTCTGACTGGTCCCACATGCTTTTTCACACAAGATATGGCACCAAGGTTACCATTAAATCAAAATCATTGGCAGCACACCACATAGAACCATATGTGTCCAATACCATCAATGCAAGTTGCCCTATATTCGATGACAGTGATTTCCCAACTATCAAAGAAGCAAGCACTAAAATAGAAAGTATCCCTGATATTTTCTTAGATGAACTAGAATCAGAAAATGCTTTTGAAGCCCAAGAAAATGTTATTTGGGATGCTGGTTTGGGAAGTTATTTGATACAAGAAAGTGGATCCATAGAGCCAAACCTTTTCAAAGAAGACACTGATTCAAAGGATCAGAGCAATCAGGTTTGGAAAATGTTTTTTGATGGAGCTAGAAGTAGACATGGTTCTAGTGGTGGTGCCATGCTAGTGTCCCCAAAAGGAGAAAGATACTATACAACTTTCAGATTTAGTTTCTCCTGCACTAGCAACACTGTAGAATATGAGAGCCTAGTGAATGGACTGGAGTGGGTTAGAAAAAGAGGGCTTAAGGCCTTAAAAGTTTATGGTGATAGTGAGTTAGTAGTTAGCCAAGTGAGAGGGATAAGTGCAACCAAAAATGACACCTTGAGAGCATACAAACATAGAGTTTGGGATGCGATTGAAGACTTTTGTGCTTTCAATATTGTTGCTATCCCTAGGAAGCTAAATCAAAATGCAGATAGATTAGTTGTTGTTGGGTCTCAATATGACATCCCCAATAGCATTTCAAAAGAAATAGACCAACAGCATATCAAAGTGATTGTCAGACCCTCTATCCCTGACAATGATATTAATTGGCAAGTGTTTGACAATGATGAGCAAATTTTGCAGTTCTTGTTTGAAGAAGATATCTTCTCAAAACATAACCAAGATAGGCTATCACAAAACTATGGTGACCAAGTGATACAACTTAAGTCTAATAAGATGTCTAGAGGTCTTGTCACCTTAGAGATTGTCTTCAACAAGGATGATCAAGTTAAGAAGAATAAAGTTGGCCTGGTAGTTCAACAAGAACATTGTGTTGAATTAGAGTTGGAACCAGGTAAAAGTTTACAATTTGGAAAGGTAAACACTGATTTAGAAAAGCAAGCTTACACCCAATTATTCAGAGAATTCAGTGATGTTTTTGCATGGCAATATGAGGACCTCAAAGGTTTTAATCTAGCCCTTGCTCAACACACTATTGAATTAGAGACTAATGCCAAACTAGTAAGGCAAAAGCAAAGGCCTGTTAATCCCAAGCTTGAGCCACTTATGCATAGAGAAGTGCTCAAATTGATAGAAAGTGGTATCATCTACCCCATCAAGCATACTAGTTGGGTTTCCAACCTTGTTCCTGTAAGGAAGAAGAATGGGGAGTTGAGGTTGTGTGTTGACTTCAGGGATCTTAACAGAGCCTCTTTAAAAGACCACCATCCATTACCCCCTATGGAAAAAATTTTACAATGTGTCTCTGGATCTAAGAGATTTTCATTATTGGATGGCTATTCAGGATACAATCAGATCCTAGTTAATGAAGAGGATCAATATAAGACTACATTTACAACCAAGTGGGGAACCATGGCTTATCAAAAGATGCCCTTTGGTTTGTCAAATGCAAGTGCTACTTTTCAAAAGGCAATGGATATGGCCTTTAAAAGCCTCATGTACAAATTTGTACTGGTCTACTTAGATGACATAACTGTCTATTCTAAACATGCAGCAGACCACATCAAACATCTGAGGAAAATCTTTGAAAGGTGTAGAGAATTCAGGATATCTCTTAATCCCAAGAAATGTGTGTTTACAGTACATGAAGGAAAATTGCTGGGATATATAGTATCCAAGAAAGGAATTGCAGTAGACCCAGAGAGGATTGCAGCCATTCTAGAGCTACCATTGCCACATCATAAGAAAAGTCTCCAATCTTTCATAGGAAAGATTAATTTTGTTATGTGTTTCTTGCCTAATATTGTAGATTTATTGAAGCCTTTAACAGCCATGTTAAAGAAGAGTTCAACTTTTAGCTAGACTAAAGAAGGAAAAGCTAATTTCCAAGCTCTCAAAGAAGCCTTGACAGAAGCTCCTGCTCTATTAAACCCAAATTTCTGAAAGGATTTTATCCTTTATGCTTATGGAGGTCATGATGCCATATCTATTATGTTGACTCAAGAAAATTCAGAAGGGTTGGAGCAGCCTATTGCTTTCTTCAGCAAAGGTTTAGAAGAGTATGAACAAAGATACTCTTTTGTAGAGAAACATGTACTTGCTATGGTGAAGAGCTTTAAAAAATTTAGACATCTATTGACCCATAGCAAGGTACACCTGAAAGTTACTCATCCAAGTGTCAAAGAATTTTTGCTTTCCAAGGACCTGAATGAAAAAAGAGCTGGTTGGATTACCAAAGCAATGGAATATGACATTGATATCCAAACCACCAAGTTGGTTAGAGGAAGAGGTCTTTGTGAACATTTGGTAGGGGATGAAATTTCAAAGAAAATAGAACAAACAAATGCATCTCTAGTTGTACATGATTCAGAGGAACATGTCAAGGCATCAGGTTGGTTGCCTGACATGATTCATTACTTAAAAATAGGACAATATCCTACAGGCCTAGATTCAGCAAAGAGAAGATATTATAGGTTACAATCTATTCCTTTTGTGCTGATAGATGAAGTTATTTTTAGAAAGGATCACAATGGTGTCCTTTTAAGATGTATTGATTCAGAAAAGATAGCTGATGTCCTATTTGAATTTCATGATGGACCTTCTAGAGGTCACTTTTCTCCTAGGACTACTACTTTTAAAATCATGAGGGTTGGATACTATTGGCCATCTATCTTCAAGGATAGTCATGATTATGTGAGAAAATGCATCAAATGTGCTATGTTTGCAGGAAAAGAAAGGCTTGCGGCTCTGCCCCTTCAGCCAATCAAAACAGAACAACCATTCATGAGGTGGGGCATAGACTTTATTGGTATGATCAATCCTCCATCTAGTGCAGGACACAAGTGGATAATCGCTACTATTGATTATTTCACTAGATGGACAGAGGCAGTTGCCTTAAAAGAATCAAATGAGAGTGTTGTCTTAAGTTTTTACGATGATATAATTCACAGATTTGGCACTCCAGACTCTATAATATCAGATAATGCATTGGCATTCACAGGCCTTAAAGTCTCAGAATAGGCAATCAGAAATGGCATCTATCTGAATACAAGTTCAAATTACTACCCTCAAGGCAATGGTTTGGTAGAATCAACTAATAAGAACTTGATTAGGATAATAAAAAAAACTCTGCAGGATAACCAAAGAGATTGGCATACTAAGTTGAGGTCTGCCTTATGGTTAGACAAGATTACTCCAAAGAAGATCATTGGGAATTCTCCTTACATGTTAGTGTATGGAAGAGAGGCTAAGCTATCCATTTCAACTGAATTGTCAGCTTTAGACTTAGCCACTCAATATGCCCTATTTGAAGAAGGAGATCCCTTACAAATCAGGTATGCTCAGCTAATGGAGTTAGAAGAACTCAAAGATAAATCCATGAAGGATATGGAGTTTCAACAGATTCAGACAAAGAGGAGTTTTGATAAAAGAGCCAGGGCCAAAAATTTTTAAGTTGGAGATGTAGTTCTCAAATGGGATGAATTCAGGTCAAGGCCTGACAGACATACAAAGTTTGATTCCCTTTGGGGTGGACCATTTGTTATTATAGAATGCAGGGGGCCTAATGCTTTTTAGTAATCAACTCTTGAAGGAGATGCCTTGCCTATTTCAGTTAATGGTTTCCACTTAAAACCTTGCTTTGAGGTTAATCCCTCTTTGTAAATCTCTGTGAATATGTCTCCTATTTTCTATCCATGCTTTCTAGCTTAGTTTTCCCTATTTTCCAAGAAGTGCTCGGGCACATGTTTTTGGTTCCTCTGGTTCCAGGTCTGCCTCTCTGTCAGAAAGTCTTGTTTTAGAAATGACCCCATGCCCAATGGATTATGTCAAGGCCACTGATCTAATGTCTAGCAGGCTAACATATAGCAGAAATTGCCAAAATGTTACCCAAATTTCCCATCCTATGCAATTTGACCTGGTCTGCTCTATCTGGAATTTTTAATCCTTTGTTAGCCCCCTCAAGAATTTCCATGATTATATGCCTTTTCAGTTGTTTGGTTCTCTGGTTTGAAGGCCATTAAAAAATTCAAAGTGACTGTTTAAACCCCATAATCTCCTAAAATACCCATGGCCCATCCTAATTTGATATTTACCCTTTCGGGCCACTTAACCATAAAACTCACGTGCTATAATATTATTTTTTCCTAAGGTCCTACCGCCTAATTTCCTAAGTTTCCTACATCCTGACCTTTAATATTTCCCTAGGCCCAGTTCTCAATCGTAGTTAGATCCAATGATTATCACATAATCTCATGGGATCTTTCGATCCCATGCGATCATGCGACAACCATTGATACGGTATCGGCATCGCAGCAGCTGTTGGTGGGTCCTTCATGCCACATCGTAATGACATGCTAGTTCCCTATTGGTCACTACGGGATGACTCTATAGTGGACCCAAAGTGTAAGGTAGGCCCCCGGTGGAATAAGATCTATGGTCGGTGCATGACCGCATGGAATCTTTTGATTCCATGCGATCATGCGATAGCCGTTAGATCTGCTTTATTGCTAAGTCTCCAGCGGTGGGTCCTCGGGTGGTAACATGTTCATTTTTCAGTATCCGACCGAGTGATGACAGGGTTGTTGGTGGGTCTGATGGTTAGTGGTTCTGCAAAGGCACCATTTGATCCAAGATCAACGGCTGGCGCATGATCTCATGGGATCTTTCGATCCCATGCAATAGAGGAGATGTATATAATTAATTTTTGGAGATTTTAGAGCTCAGAGTTAGACAATTGTAAAGAGAGTTTTTCTTTCTTAGAGGTTATCTGTGGCATTCTTTCTGCCCTCTAACTTCTATAGTTGTAAAATTTTCATTGATTGTTTGGACATTGCACAG
Organism: Chamaecyparis obtusa; assembly: GCA_027943335.1. Taxonomy (NCBI): domain Eukaryota; kingdom Viridiplantae; phylum Streptophyta; class Pinopsida; order Cupressales; family Cupressaceae; genus Chamaecyparis; species Chamaecyparis obtusa. The sequence goes on along the minus strand of BSBK01014906.1, from coordinate 30,315 downwards.
GCATTTTGTGACATTTTCTCTATCCCCGTGCCTTATTGTCAAAATTTTCTCTTATTGAATATGATATACTGGCTTTGTTAGAGAAATTTCAGATTTCTAGAGCCCTTATTTCTTTCATCTTATATGTGTACTACTGTGTTTGATCTAATTTTATTGAGTTTGTTGGTATACTTCAGCCCCCTTTCATTCTGTCTCATTCATGTGCCCTTTTGCTGAAGAGAACGTTTGCTTGCAGGTCAGAGTCTGTGTCTTTTGTTCAGACCCTTCTGTGAAACACTTATGCAAGCCTGTTTAGAAGGATTGTGTCCTATTAGATCTGAGACCTTTCATGCTGATATTGTCACTGTATTATGTTCATTTCAATTCGGTGTATCACCTAGTAGGTAGTTTGCTTTCAGTCATTTCCCTTTCAGCATTCCTTCTATCCCTTTTCCCTTCAAGATTTACTTTCCTGTTAGAAGCAAACTGAGGTGATTATCCAAGAGGAACCAGCCTAGAATCTGGAGGTCTCATCTCAGTTAGCATAGGTCCCACAACCTGGAGATGATTCCCATGTTATACTAGGTTATTAAGACCAAGAGAGCTTGAAATAAGAGTGCAAACTTAGTGTTATAACACAAACACATTGTTTTATTTGGTGTACGTGTCAAAATAGAGTTGGTACATGCTATTTCATCTTTCAAAAGCATTGTTTAACTTGCAAAAAGTTAAAAATCTACAAAAATTAAAATATAAACATCCAAATTTTTAACAAAGATTTCAAAATCTCTTAAGGCCCACGGTGGGCACCAAAAATGTGTGGTTAAATATTGGTATCAAATTGAGATGCAACCAACACTCAATAAACCATTAACTTAAGAATTTAGCTATAGGATTCCATATCAAATAAACCAACTAAACCCTTAAAATCAGCTTGTTGCTTCTTAGTTGAAGCAAGTTGAATCCTCATTATGATGCTCATCAGATTGGCATGAAGGATTAGTGGCTTGACTACTCCAAAATGGAAGATTCAAATACAATGCAAAACTAGAAATGAAACTAGAATGCAAGATTATCAATGATGAAATGAGAGAACTAAACTAGAGTGGATGCAAAGCAACTACTATTCTAGAATGATAATGAAAGAAACTATGTTATGATAAAAAAATGCAAGAGAGAAAACTAGATTTTAAAACAATGTAATATTATGCTAAGAATGAAGTAAACTAAGAATGGAAGAAAGATTACTAAGCATATAAGAACTAAGAATTCAAAATAGCAATATTACTCTAGAATGAAAGAAAACAAGTATGTCAATAACTAAGATGTTCTAGATGTAAGACTGTCAAGATGGAACCCTTGAGCCAAGGAAGAGCTTCCTTTTAAAGGAATTGCCTCAAGAATGGAGGGTGGAGATTAAGAGGCAAAATATGTTAGGTAGAGATGAGTGGTGAGAAGTTCAATCCATGTGAGAGGATTCAAGATTTTTGATTGGTCAAGCTTGATTGGAGAATAAGAAAAAATAGAAAATCCCTTTTTAATTGTCAAATAATCAAGATTAAGTTGCACAAAGTGCTCTTTTTAATCAAAGTGCTAGGACATTATATTAAAGGTAATTTTTTGAAAATTAAATGATTTTTCAAGTTTAGAAATGATTTAGGATTGATTTTAGAAATAATTTAATTGTGCAAGGGGGATTAATCAGGGTTGCTTACACAATTATGTCTAGTAATTATGCCTTTGAGATTTAGAATTTGTTTTAAGGCAATTTAATCAAAATCAGGGGCTTAGGTTCTACTAGACAAATTTTAGGTGATTACAAAGTGGAGTTTCTAGATGATATGGATATTTCACCTATATTTAATATTGCGGATTTGTACAAGTCTCATGAACTAGATTTTTGTGACAATGATGAATTAGATGTTGAGTGACAATATCCTAAGAATCAAATAGATGAGATAGCAGAGCTTTTGGCTAGTAGAATTTGTTTGAGTACAAGGGGTAGATAGTATAAAGAGTATCTTATCAAATGGAAAGACAGACCAGTGGAGGGTTCTTCATAGATTTCTCAAGCTGGGGCTAACCATCTTGGTTTTCCCTTAGTCCCATCAAAGTGAGAGGCTCACTTTTTAATTAACCCTGGGTGTCTTATGCAGGAGCATCTTGGGCTCTTAGCAATCTTGCATCAACTAAAAATATTTGTTTTCTATTTTCCTATTAGTTCAATTTCTGAGTTTTCTTCAGTGTTCATTCAATTTGGGTTTCTTGGAGCCGCAAACCTTAGAATCTATTTCCAGACTCTTTCTAAACCTTCTCCTAGGTTTGCATCTCATTTGGTTACTATGCGAATGAGATCTTGTAGATTCTTGGCGAGACTTAATTGTTCTTCATATTTGTCATCCAGTTTCAAGTTTTCATTTGTGCGAAGCTTAATGGTACATTTTTTGATGTTGTTATGTTTGTGACCGACCTACTTGAGGGATCACGATTCATGTTCGATCAATTCGAGGGAGATCCTATTGATTTGGGTCTTAACCTATATTTGTAATATGTTTTCTTCTCATTGGGAATGCAATCTTTCTTCGGCTGAAATGATGCTTGTGAAGGCTTTATAAACTCTTGTAATTGATCCCTGAGCACATCTTTGTAGCTTGGGTTAGAATAGATAGTATAAAAATATAACCTACAAAAGGTTCATAAAAATAGGCCTGCATGCCTAGAATGCATGATTGCATGTAGCAGATCCATTGTATTTGATTATTTGAAAATAAGAAGGTTGATCTTGCATTTCTCTCCATTATTTTCTGAATTGTTTCCATTGTGTGACTCATGCTACAAGGATTGGACTGATCTCTTTGATTTCCCTTTGTCCTTGACTACACCACAATAGTACATGCTAAAGCATCTGAGACTCCTACTTTAGTCAATTACAATAGGTGAGAGGGAGACCTAGGTAAGAAACTATAATCATGCACATTAATTATTCTAACATTTCTTTTTACATTTTATTTACATGGCGAGATATATGATTTCATTTTTGTCTTCTTTCTTGCAATTAAAGAACAAGGATGGAGTAAATTTGTTAACCGTATCATAATTTAAGTATAGTTTTTTCCATGGACTCCCCATGTTCATTAAAGATTAGTCATAAGTCACAACATAGTGCAAAGAGGCACAAGGACCTCTTTAAGCCTATTTGCACTTGAGAGAAAAATATGAAAAAATGAATAGAGTCCCTATAGGACAAGGTTGAGTGAGGAAGAGATAAGAGAGATCAACTGCATCTTGAGAATGATGACCTCAGGGTAAAGGTGGTAGGGTATAGAGGTATCATCCACAACATAGAGATGATAAGTCACTCATAATCCATGGCCTCTTATAGACTGTCATCTATTCCATGACCACCACTGCCAGAACTTGAGGGTCCTACTAGCCATCATCCATAGGGTGATGAGATGATTATACACCTTTTTTTTTCTATGGTGATTTTGTTGTATATCTTTTATTAAAACTAGTGTATACATATATTTGATGGTGATTCTTTTGAGATGATTTACATAGATGTTACATGTGATTTCATACAAAAAAAAGTGTGTTTTATTTCTTTGATTAAATACAAAAAAGATCTAAGTAAAAATTAATGATAAACATGTATGTCAAATTTAATGCAATTGTAGTTGAGTAAGAAACCTATTAGCTTTCTTAATAAAAACTACAATGATTAAATTGATACATGTGTGATCTAATTAAATAACTTTTCACAAGTGCTTAGCTAAAGGTGACAAGTGATGATGTAATATACTCAAGTTTATGCTAAATGTTAATGTGATCTAGCTAATAGTTTTCTAACTAAGTACTACATGGTACATGAAGTACAAAACTATATGCTAAAATAAAGAACACGGTTTCTTGATCTATGAAAAAGAGACTACCAAATGAATCCAAGACAACCAAAAAAATTCTCATGGAAGAAGAAGTGTACACTAAATAGAAAGTGAATCTAACTATCTAAAATAACATGTTTTAAGATAAAAAAAAATGCTAGCATACCATTCAACAAAGAAGAGAGAGAATAAAGACAATTAAGCATAGTATCCATGGAGGTGCATATCAATGATACCCTTGAGAGGTGTACCATCCATGCCTATTACTTTGTAAGCACTTGAACCATAGACTTCAGTGATGATATATGGTCCAAGCCCATTCGGGTTGAACTTTCCTTTTTCATGTGGTAAATAATTTACATTGTGTTGATTATCATAAAGCACCAAGTCACGGACTAAGACAGAACATTGACTAACTCAATCATTATAGATTTGTTCCATTATTTATAGACTTAAAGATGTTTGAGAGAATTTGCATGTTGTTCATTGAGCATTTTGGTTTTTTGAAGGCATTGTTCTATGAGAATTGTTATCAAGGATGTCCTTGTGATAAAATTGCAATGAAGGAATCTATAACTCTAAAGACATAATTGCATCAACACCATAAACAAGGTTATAAGGAGTCATACCTGTAATTGTATGAATACTAGTTTGATAGCTGTATAAAGTGTAGGAGAATTGGGTATGATGTTCCTAACCATATTTATTTATATTTTTACAAATGGTTTTCACAATTGTCTTATTAGAAGCTTTGTCTTGACCATTATTGTGAGTAGACCGAGAAGGGAGATGGAAAAGGATGGGGAATTTATAAGACTTGAGTGAGAAAACCTATAAACATTAGATAAAGTTTGATTGTCTTTAGTAAAAATATGGTGTCTTTATTGAAGAGGCAATACAATAACATGTGCACTCATATTGAGGGGTTTAAAATTGACCAAAAGCAGGGAAATATATTGCTAAATAGGGGGGAGGGGGTGGGGGTTTATATAGAAAAATGCATGTGGGGAGTACTAGGTGGGTATTGGCCAGAAACAAAAAAAAGTAGTTTGGGGCAATATTTTTTGAAAATAGGGGGATTCTTTAGAATGCCACGAACGTGTGTGCTATGATTCAGGTTCACTAAGTGAAGCCCCCATGAGTAAAGAAGGTATTGGAAGTATGGGAACTATTTAGAGATGGGTGTGGAGGATGTGGTTTGTGAATAGGGCTATCTTGTATGAGATGAGCTTCCCAACAACAATAAAAGAAAGCATTTATCTTGTTAGCATAATTAATCTTCTGATCAAATTCAAAGCTAGGGCCAACTAATGTCATGGTGTTTAGTAGAGGTTGGGTACAATCCATGTAATGCATACTTTTGTCTTAACCAAGAAGTATGTTCATTTAGTTAAACTTTGTTTGCACCACAAGACCTTGCCTAGTTGAAAAGATACATATTACAAAAATGAGGGGAAGGCCAAGTTAAACTCAAAGCACATGAAGAATTTCTTAGTTGGAAATCCCTTCTAGATGAAAGTCAAGGTCTCATACTTAACATAACATATTTGCCTATACAAATAATCCATGAACCACATTGTAAAGTAGCTCTTGCATGGTTTGGGTTAACAAATGCATAGGAAAAAAATCCCATACCTAGCACCCTAAAAGCCTTTAGCCCAACCCTTTTGTTCCTAGCTATTACAAACTTCCATTTAAAATATTCATGTTCAAAATCTTTATCTTTAAGAAAAAAAAGGTTGATCATTTATTCTGTGCAATATAAGATAAATCCAATAATCTCATCTAGGAGTTCAAAAGAAACTACTTAACCTCCAACAAAATTATCTACATTTTTAGCAAATTTAAAATTTTGGATGTTTGTGGTTTGGTTCTCCTCACGGGTCATTCAAGGGCTTGTTGAAGCTATTAGTATGTCATGTTGGCCTAGATAATTGGGGCTGACATGAAGAAATGTTATTGATTAAGCATATCCATAGTGTCAACATTTGCCAAATCAACAAATGATAGTGAAGAATGCAAAAACACTTGAAAAGGCCCCTAGATTCGTCACCATCTGAGTTCTTATTCTCTCTTTGTTTTTTTCTCCAAATTAACTCTTCTCAATTTCAAAACCCAATAATCTACAAAAACCTATTGGCTATATCACTAATTATTATTTTGAAAGCCTGTTACATTAAAAGACAAGAGAAAAATAAAAACTTGAGTTATATTACAAAACTCCATTGTCTTTTTTCTCAATGCCCTCACTTTGAACACTGCTACGTGTATTTGATAGGTTTATTTATCTTAACACATTATGGCCAATAGCTTTCTTTGAATAGACTACTCAATATTATAAGGCAGTACAAATCCACAAGCTTACACATGCCAAGGTATCCTCCATTCAATACAAGAAGCCCACCATTGTCATCTAACGTTCCCTTGCCTTCGCTAGCAGTGACCTAAGCCCCACAAGTACCTACACCATTACTACCTTGATATTCCCATTTTTATATTTAGTGTATTCTTTGATATTCCCTGTTATTCTCTGCTCCTCCCATAACAAGGAAAGGCAAACATCCAAATGGCATGATTGTCAGATCTTTTGTCCATAGCGTTAACAACCAGATCAGACAACTATACGTTAATTTCTATAATGGGTTGAAAGAAAAAATCAAAATGGTTCGTCTGTAAATTTGGAAAAAGAATAATGAGATGAGAAATGCCTGCTTCTGCTTCTTAATGATTCATGCCCACTTGAAAAGCATCATTGCACTGTCAATTTTGCTAATTACAGCCCGGACAATATTTTTCAGTCTGAAATTTTCTTCAATGTTTCTACGGATTTTTCTGGTGAATTTGATGGGCATTTTGTTTAGTTCTGTTGAACTCTTCTTTTCTCCTCCAATTATTTCTCTAGGAATTTGCCTGTTTACTGTGGATAATCTCACAAGCTATACTTCTGCTAAATCTGAATTGTCTGATAAACTATCATTAGAGCTTCTACTAAGTACAAATAAGTTTCTGTGGATGCTTTTTTTTATTGAGTAGCAATTATATATATATATGAAAGAGTTATATTCTTAAAAGTTCAAAAATTATTATAATTCTAAACAGGGTCAACATTCTTGTTTTTATATTTTTAATATAAAAATAATATAATTATAAAAGATAATCAAATGACGAGAACAGTAGCACAGAAAAGGAGGCAGATCCCTATCATTCAATTTGTCTCTTAATATATCAACTAATCTTAATATTTTATAAAATTAAAATAATTTTTTTTAAAGTACTTATTATTTTTAAAATATTTTAATAATATTTCATACATTTAAAAAAAAAATTATACATAGAAATACATAAACAATTCTTTAGCACGTATTTAAGGAAGCTAACAATGAACATTTGGCTAGATCTTGGCTTCAGACTATTCCTCTGATGACTCTTCATAGGCTGCTCATATTTTGCATCAACCTCTTGTTGATGATGTGTAGCCTTGTCAGCACTATGTCCATTGTGCTAATAGTCATGCAAAGAGGATTTCCCCACTTTCTACCTCTTGTGGTGGGGATCCTAGTGATAGTATTGCCTAGACGGTGGTCTCACGACATAGGAAAGATCATTCTTCAGTTCATCATTCTCATCCCCACGTTGTTCGAACTTGTTGTTGTACATGGCTTTTTTGTTCTATCTATGTAAGGTTTGACACCTTTGTTTTGCTGCAATTGTGGTTCAAAGTTAGGATACACTATTTCAAATTAAGTGTCATTGTTTGTGTATTTGTGAAGCTGGATTTTGCCCTTGTGTAAGAGACAAAAGAAAATGAAAAAGTTAGTGCCTCTCTATCTTGGTTGGGTCATGTATGTTTGATCTTCTTTAAGGTAGTTTTAGGAGTTATTATAGATTGTGAAAATGTATTTGGAGATAGGATTAGAACTAGTGAAAAGAGGTTTAAGGAGTGGTGTTTAGTTCATGCGTTTGGTTTTGTATATTATTTTTAAGTATTTTAAGTTGTATAATTTTATGTTTTTTGCTTTCATGTAGGTATAAATTGTATTTTATTGTAGCTTTATTGGCTTGTGTGTGTATAAAAGTGATTTTTCCATTAAATAATTTTAAAAATTTTGTGTTCAAGGTATTTTGCAAGGTAAGTCTTCAAAATCCACTTAGAATAAATTTCTATTCTTGAATTTGAAAATTCTTATAAATAATTTGAAAACTATATTTTGTTGGGCATATCCCCTCTAAAGGCGTGTCCTTTAAGCAATCAATAAAATTTGGGTTCCACATGGTATCAAGATGGATGTTTAAAACTTCACAAAAGGTTTTTCCCTTTTTCATTTTGTGGAAGCAAACCATATCAATATCATTCGTTTTATAGTTGTTTGTTGGTTTACATCCTTAGAACTAGACTTTGTTATCTCTCCCCATAATGACCTCTCTAGGTCTCATTTGATTGAACTCCCTAATTTACTATGGCCCTATTACCCTACTCAAACTGTATTGTTGCTTCTTTAGGCGATGTTATAGGCATTGAGTCAAATTAGTTATTTTTCCCATCCTAAAAAAAGTGTTTGTGTTGTTCAGTCAGTCTTTCTAAAGATCTCAAAGATTATGTTGACATTCAGACTAGCTAGCTATGTCATGCCCCAATAACTTTATTTATCTTAATCTATCAAACAATTCTTAGAGGAGAAAATCCATTTATCACAAAATTAGAGATTGTCCAGGTTAGAAATGTTAAGAATCACGCATAGCATTAAATTTTCTAGTGAAAAGACTCTTTAAGAAGGAAGGATGAGCTACAATAATAAACTACATGAATAACCATATCTATGGAACAAAAAATCCATATTTTAATGGTGGATCATAACAAATGAACACTTGTCCTTAGTTTCAAAGCCTCTTGACAAGACACATAAGATTATTGTCTCACAACATCCTGAGGGATTCTCTAACGAGGTGAGTAAAGCTTGATTTATCTAGTACCTACTTGCTACCAATGTTCTATCTTCACAAGTATAATTATTGATCCCTTCTCCCTCCTCCTCTCTTCAAGCAATTTCAAGTTCATAGCCTAGCTTGGAGCTTAAAACATGGAGAATATGATTTCAATAAGTATAGAATTTCACCTAGCTCTCAAACTAGGAAGTTATAAACCAATGACACAAAATGAGTTCTTTCAAAAGAGATGCAACTTTTGACAATCGTAATGGTAATGATATGTCTTAAGTTCTTATATTTTATAACTTTCAATCATAGAATTTCAAAGGTTCGAGAAACCTCACAAAAAAACATTGCAAGATACTAGACAAAAGCTTATAAACCTAGAGTTAGCAAGTAAACTTGTTAGTACGATTTTTGTGAATGCAACAATGTAAGAAAGCACCTTATGATAGGTGATTTTCCTATATTTAAGAGGGGCAGCCCTCATATGGTTGAAATTTTTGGTTTGTGTACTTCTAACAAAGAAATAAAAAGAAAATAAATAAGAAAGACAAAAAGAAAAATATACACAAATTAGGTAGAAAATCAAATCTACTATTTCTAAACAAAAGTATGTACTAAGTGAAAAAAAAGACTAACATGAAATTCTAAGAAAAATGATAAAGATACAAAGTGAAAATAGATATCCAACCTATAAAATTGACGGATTTCTACTAAATATTAATTAAATTAAAAATCACAATACAAATGACTTATAATTTTTTAATTTAATTAATAAATAACACAAAATAATCAGATCTTTTGTTGGGTTGATAGACATTGCCCTTGCCAATAACTCTGCAAAATTCTTTAGAATTATAAGATACAAATTCCTACATGGTGTAGAAGATTGTGTAAATCTATAAATGTCCCCCTCAATTGTTTTTCAATAAATATATATTCACAAATGACTTTTTACCTCCATGGCCATCCACTATTCTTTTTAAAATGCTTGCAGCATTTTATCAAGTTGAGCCTTTTGGAAGAAGTATCAATATCATTTTTCTGCCATATGCATTTATTTTAGGTGTTATTGCATTTGTTGAACTTCACAAACATTTCAATCCTGTACAGCCCTGACAACAGTAAATGATTCAGGGTACTGTTTTCTGGCCATTTGTAGTCTCTTTACAATGATCACACTCTCAAATGGCCAGTGTTCATCTCTGTCTTCAGAAGAATGGACTAAGAGTAATTTGGCACTGTTAATTCATGCACACAAGGCATAAAACATACAAACACAACTGGAACTGCATCCATCACATTCCAAGAAACCATATTTCAGCAAGGCATTTTGTCGAACAGTTAACAGGCATTTCCTGTAGATGTACATCTCTTCGAGGCATTTTGTCGGACAGTTCACGCGCTTTAACCTACTTGCACATTTCTTCTGGAGAGGTTGCAACATCAACATTTGGTAAAAAACAGCTTTAGTTATGCTTGGATGGATGAATTTAACTTGTTCTATGGCTCCCATTTCGGTAGAAGCCGTGAGGATCTTAGCAAAGTCGATGAGTTCGACTTTACGGATGCCGAGCGCATTCACTCGATTTTTTAGTAGGATTATTTACCATATTCGTTTCGTATATATCCTACGATCAATGTACTCCCACATTTTTTGAGGAATTTTATGAAACAGATCGTGTGCCCTGGCAATCTATCCACATTTCATTGAGACATTTTGTCAAACAGTTTACTGACATTTTCCAATATGTGGCTGTAAATTTCAAATCAGATTCGGAATCTCCATTCATATGCAAATTCAACTAAAATAACTTCAATATTTACAATCATAATCTGAGTTGGTTTAGAAGTAGAGAATTTGTGTTCTTAAAAGAAAGGTCACAAGTTCAAATCTCAAGAGGTAGGGTACATACCATTTCGCTTGTAGCACAGTTAGGTTTCTCCCACAAGTAGGGACTATGAGTAGAGGTAGTTCCATACTACTATCACCATATGTAAACCCAAAAATAAATATCTACTATAGAAGATTATAAAAAACTTACCTTTTTAATTCAATTTTGCCATTATCCCTAGAGAATGGTGACATGGTGACATGTAGGCATCATTACAACTAATTCTAGGAAAGTTGTTTGTTGGTTTACATCCTTAGAATGAGACTTTGTTATCACTCCCCAGAATGACCTCTCTAGGTCCCATTTGATTGAACTCCCTAATTTACTATGGCCCTATTACCCTACTCAAACTGTATTGTTTCTTCTTTAGGCAATGTTATAGGCATTGAGTCAAATTAGTTATTTTTCCCATCCTAAAAAAAAGTGTTTGTGTTGAAGTCAGTCTTTCTAAAGATCTCAAAGATTATGTTGACATTCAGACTAGCTAGTTATGTCATGACCCAATAACTTTATTTATCTAAATCTATCAAACACTTCTTAGAGGAGCAAATCCATTTATCACAAAATTAGAGATTGTGCGGGTTAGAAATGTTAAGAACCACACATAGCATTAAATTTTCTAGTGAAAAGAAACTTTAAGAAATGAGGAAGGATGAGCTACAATAATAAACTACATGAATAACCATATCTATGGAACAAAAAATCCATATTTTAATGGTGGATCACAACAAATGAATACTTGTCCTTAGTTTCAAAGCCTCTTGACAAGACACATAAGATTATCGCCTCACAACATCCTAAGGATTCTCTAACGAGGTGAGTAAAGCTTAATTTATCTAGTACCTACTTGCTACTAGTGATCTATCTTCACAAGTATAATTATTGATCCCTTCTCCCTCGTCCCCTCTTCAAGCAATTTCAAGTTCATAGCCTAGCTTGGAGATTAAAACATGGAGAATATGATTTCAATAAGTATAGAATTTCACCTAGCTCTCAAACTAGGAAGTTATAAACCAATGACACAAAATGAGTTCTTTCAAAAGAGATGCGACTTTTGACAATCTTAATGGTAATGGTATGTCTTAAGTTCTTATATTTTATAACTTTCATTCATAGAATTTCAAAGGTTCGAGAAACCTTACAAAAAAACATTGCAAGATACTAGACAAAAGCTTATAAACCTAGTGTTAGCAAGTAAACTTGTTAGTACGATTTTTGTGCATGCAACAATGTAAGAAAGCACCTTATGATAGGTGATTTTCCTATATTTAAGAGGGGCAGCCCTCATATGGTTGAAATTTTTGGTTTGTGTACTTCTAACAAAGAAATAAAAAGAAAATAAATAAGAAAGACAAATAGAAAAATATACACAAATTAGGTAGAAAATCAAATCTACTATTTCTAAACAAAAGTAGGGGAGAGGACCCAGTAGTTGATCGCGTATCAATAGTTGTGAGGTTTGTTGATAATCTCCTATCCAAATTTTGATCTCAAATATGCTATTGATTAAAAAAAAAGATATGATTTTCCATGCATTTATTTACTAAAAATTAAACATTAACAACTTATTTGGAATTTCTTATGCATATAACATTGATTTGCTAAATTTGAAACAAATAGTAGTACTTGTGCATTCATTTTATGTTGAATACCAAACTATATAAAATGTTATTTTAGAAGACTCTGAGCACTTTCTATTCAATGATAAAAGACAAGTACAAAATTATATAATCCAAGCTGTGCATCTATTGGAAACAGTTGTCCAATTACATCTGCAAGATATTCCAACCAGACAATCCTATCGGTGTGTACTATGAAGACTTTGTGAATGGCAAAAGTCCCATCTTGCACAATTTTTGAACATAAATGCAGCATTTGGAGACTCACGCAGGCAATCTTCAGTACCTGCATCATAAATACAGGTGGGTGTGAGGCTCACCATTCCTTCAAAACCAAGTAATTAATGAAACCAAATTCAAATTTTGCTGTGAAGAAAGCCACGGATGAAGCAAACGATCCAATTCAAAAACATGTCAGAATTTAATGAAACCAAATTCAAATTTTGCTATGAAGAAAGCCACGGATGAAGCAAACGATCCAATTCAAAAACATGTCAGAATTTCACATTAAAGCCATTGCAATTTCAAATTCAAAATGGAGGGGGGAAAATTTTCTATTAATATAGCATACGGTGAGAGAATTGTTTTACAAAAAGCTTTTACATTCTCTGGGTTTGCAGTTTATAGTTTCAGCCCCTACATTCTCGATGCGTGCAGAGAATTTGGTTTTGCCTAGCAGAGGATTCAGTTAACAATCCAGGTATTATGTCAATGATGATATAGTGATTTAATCTTCATCTGCAAGTGAGTTCTGATATTCTGAGATTTAGTGTATCATTTATATTCAAATTAAATGAAATGCAAAAATTTGATTTCTAATACCCTGGAGTGAGATTTTAATCTGTTATGCTTACATTGTTGCCTCCATATAGCTTCAGTCAAAGCTCCAGTTTTAAAAGTTTTGCACGTATTTGTTTATAATATTGACTTGTTAAAGGTTTGTCAAGAGGAAGATTGAATTTATAGTCTGTCACGAGAATGATTGAATTCTCATGAATTAATAAAACCCAAATCGGATATGCCCAAGTCATTCTTTATCCAGCTACCAGTGACATTTTTGTTAGCACGGGGCATGCTGAAAGTTACGTTTTTGGACTTAGGCTGACTTCAGTGTAATGGTTAATGTAAAATAATCTGTGTTTGTATAGATTTATTTACATTGATGATGATTTTTTAAAATATTAATTATAGTATGTAATATATTTGCTTATATTTTTTTGGATCGATTAAATCGACAAGAGGGAGTCGTCTTTGAAACATAGAGTCTGTCAAAAAAAAATTAACATAATCAAAAAAAAAAATCAAAAACCAATAACTGATACTCTTACCAGTGACTGTTAAAGGAAAAAATTAGTTCCTTCTTCGTAATATTTTAGTTTCTAATTGGATAGACGTCTTTTGGTATTGATTTGTGTTTATTACAATTAAAAATCTCCTTTCAAATGCAGTCTAATCTGATAGAGGATTGTCATATGCAGTCTATTCTGATATATACCAATATTGTTTGAATGATATACACTTGCATTATATTCTGAAATGCATTCTAATATGCAGTCTAATCTGATAGAGGATTGTAATATGCAGTATATTCTGATATATACCAATATTGTTTGTTCTATTTAGGCATAATGACAGCAGGAAGGAGAAGAAGCAAAAGAAACATTAAAAAATTCAGGGCCCATTATCCAAGGGGTGTTAAGTTGCATGTGGTTGAATCTGATGGTGATAACCCAAACTCTGATGGTGGTGCCCAGATAGGCAACAACTCAACTCCTGATGACACAAGCTACGATCTTACTGATAAGAATGCAGAAAGAAAAGATGTTGCACTGAAATCTTCTCAAGAGCATAGCAACAACAAAAGGAAAACTGGAAATCAGTGGACGGAAGAGGATATGGATCGTGCCCTTGAAGATGTTGAAGATAATTCATATTCCATAAGAGGAGCAGCAAAGAAGTGGGGAATACCTGTGAGCAGTTTATCATACTGGCTTACAGGACTGACAACAACAAAAACAAGGGGCCCACCAACAATCCTCTCTTTGGAGGAAGAGTTGGAAGTCGTTGACTGGTGCAAAGACTTAGCTCAACTTGGTCATGGATTGGAGGTCATTCAGCTAAAGTCTCATGTAGCTCACATATGCCAAACAAGGCCAAATCCATTCAAGAATGGTCTACCTGGCAGGTCATGGTGGGTGGGGTTCCGCAAGCGTCATCCAGATTTGACTATTAGGACAGCTGAAGGTCTAGATAGAGACCGAGCAGTGATGTTGCGACCAAGTATTGTGGCAGACTTTTATGTCAATTTGGAGGCATTGTATAATACCAATCATTATGCAACAACCAACATCTGGAATTGCGATGAAACTGGGGTGCAAGTGGTCCACTCCTTCTGACAGTAATACACTTAGACTGGGCAGAAGATCTCAGATACTTACATCTAACGAGTATGTAGTTTTGCAAGAGCAGCAACAAGCAAAGAAGGTTGAACTTGAAGAGTTGAAGGAAAGGAAGAAAAAACAATTGGAGGCCAAGAAAATGCATCAAAGAGAGGCAAGGAAAAGGAAGGAAGAGCACAAACTTGAAAGACAAGTAATAAAGCAAAGGAAGCAGGAGGAGAAAATCCAACAACAAATTCAGAGGGAGATGATAAAGAAACAAAGGCAAGCTTTCAGAAAAGATATGTTGGCAAAAGGGCGGGTAAACAAGGGACTTGCATGCACTAATGGGGAGGGGAGGAGTCCATCCACACCCTCGCTTGAACATCAGCAAATTGTAAGATGCATTTCAACCCCTCCAAATGTTTCTCTTCACAATGGTCAAGTTGCTGATAGTAGCAGTTTAGACCCAGATGTGAGCAGAGCAGGGCAGCACAGTACTCCCTCATCTCCCCTGCCTAAACATCATCAAATCTTGAGAGATATGTACAACATATTCCTAAACCCTACTTATGTTGCCTTTAACAACGTAGATGCAACAACAGGACTTAGTCAATCTAACCCTCCAATCAAACAACTCCAATTTGGTGGAGATTTAGATGAGAACATGGGTGGCCATATAGCTCCTATCACCCCACAAGTTAATTCATCCAATGCCAAAAAACCATTTGCAGATAGGCTTGGGGCAGAAGAAGTAGAGGAGCCAGAGCCCTTCCCTGGCTTCATGTTGAACTAGTGATGCTGCATCAGTCCATGGTGCTTACAAGCTGGTCATTTTGTACATTTCTATAGACTGGCCATTCTATACTACTTATTTCAATTCTATAGAAGGCAATTCTAACCAATCAGATCTCCAAGGTGCATCAGTCCATGGTGCTTACAAGCTGGTCATTTTGTAATATTCTATAGACTGGGCATTCTATACTACTTATTTCAAAGTATATATATTTTCTTCTCTAATGCATCCTTTTCAGACTATGTAAAAGTTATTAGACCAGGCTTACTTTCTAATACCTGCAAGCTGGTCATTTTGTATTGTCTATACGTCAATGGCTAGAGCTATAAGCTGGTCATTTTGTATTGTCTATAAATATCTACAAGCTGGTCATTTTGTATTGTCTATAAATATCTACAAGCTGGTCATTTTGTATTGTCTATATGTCAATGGTAATTTTGTAATCCCTGTACATTTGCTTATTGTTATATATAGTACTCCTCAAATATGAAACAAAAAACAATGAGTGATTCAGCATCTTAGTTGATTGAAGGCTTTTAAAGAATCCAATACATAAAATAGTGAGTGATTCAGCCTCAATGTTGATTGAAGGTATTTAAAGAATTCAATATACAACTCAACTGTGAGAGACCAGATGTCATACATATATTTAATTCTTTATAAACCTCCAATCAACAAAGAGACTGAATCTCATATATATATAAAGAATTATATATATATATATATATATATATATATATATATATATATATATATATATATATATATATATATATATATATATATATATATATATATATATATATATAATTCTTTATAAACCTTCAATCAACAATATGGGTATATATCAGAATATATATTGAATTCTTTATAAACCTCCAATCAACAAAGAGACTGAATCTCATATATATATAAAGAATTCAATATATATATATATATATATATATATATATATATATATATATATATATATATATATATATATATATATATATATATATATATATATATATATATATATTGAATTCTTTATAAACCTCCAATCAACAAAGAGACTGAATCTCATATATATATAAAGAATTATATATATATATATATATATATATATATATATATATATATATATATATATATATATATATATTGAATTCTTTATAAACCTTCAATCAACAATATGGGTATATATCAGAATATATATTGAATTCTTTATAAACCTGAATTCTTTATATTTCTACGGATGACACATGAAGTGTCCGAGCACTCTTTCAAGGGAAATTTACACAAGACAAACTAGGGTCCACTTCACAGTCGACCACTTCAATTATAGCAGTTCAAAGTCAGCTTTGGTAGACCAAATGATTAAGATTTACAAATGCTAAATCTACTTTAAGTGAGATATGAAACTAACAAAGATATTTTCCTTGGTTCAATCTAAGGAAATTGTAAAGGGAAAAGGGTTTCAAAATGGCTCCGAACCCAAAGTCATATCTAACTGTATACGCATACCTTAATTTGGGATTTTGACTCCAAGGTAAAAACATGACAATTCACCAAGATAATTCCCCCTTGCATGGACACATGAAATGTCCATGTACTCTTTGAAGAGAAATTTGCATAAGACAAACTAGGGCCCACTTTTGAATCCACTACTTTAGTTATAGCACTTTTAATCTCAAAGTCAGCTTTGGTAGAACAAATGATTATGATTTACAAATGTTAAATCTAATGAAGACCAGATATGAAACTAACAAATCCATTTTCCTTGGGTCAAACTGAGGCAATTGTAAAGGAAAAACGGTTTCATATAGAGATTCCTATGTAGGAACTCTAATCAAAATTAACACTAAGTTTTATGCTGAGATACATTAATTACAATCCCTAACTATTTCCCTTAATTACACCCCCACAATTAGAGACCCCATTACTAATCACACACCAATTAGCAAACAAATATCCCTTTGTTATGGCATCCAAACAGAAGGAACCTTGTCAAGATGAATTAAAAAAATAAATTGCATTATATCAAATAAATACCTTCATATTTTTTCTATACACTTAGAAGAGAGAAATAAAAATAAAAACTGCTTAAACCAAAATAGAAAAAAACTACACTTGCTTTCACACTCGAATTCCTAAAAATTGGGGTAAGCTTGGCCCCATTTTCGTTAGGATGAAGAACTCTGACAACCCCTCTTTTCGAAAAAAAATGAGAAAAAATAATCAAAAAACAAGCAATGAAATGCAAGAATACAGCTGCGGTTGTTAGCAGAGAACACACATTGAAATGCACAAACAGAGAGACTGTTTTTTCTATTCAGAATTTTTTTCTACTCGTACAATGCAGTGAAAAAGACAAAGAAATGCATTTAAATATACAGAACCATTAATCATATGACATTCTTTAGCCTTTAAACAAATGCTAAAATGCAAAAACCCCATGATAACTACAGAAATGCATGAAATTAACCCAGAAAATTAACCCATTTAATTTTCAGATGTACAGTGAAGTAGCAACTGACAGACAGAAATTTACCGAGAAGGGTTTACAGAAAACTATTAAATTCTTTTGCTTCTTATCCTTCCTGCTGTCATTATGCCTAATATAAACATAAGCCCCCAAATTTAAACATAAGCCCTCTGTCTGTCATTTGCTACTTCACTAAAGCCCCCAAACTTAATACATAAAACGTAAGCGACATTTACAGCATATTCAAATACCCAGTTAACAGAAGGAACGTGTATCATTGCCCTGTAAGGTCAAAAAGACCTTACCAGCTCGAATAAGTTATTATTTCGCTGATGGACTGTGTCAACAGACACACTTGAATGATCCAGCTCCAGCTCCAGATGGGTCGATGCAGCTCCACCTCCATATGGGTCGACGCTGATGTAAAGATCACTGCAAACCAACATGGCTGTGAGCGTCAATGTGTAAAATAGAAAACATGAATGGAAGGAGGAAAGCGTTAATAAACATCGCTGCAAACCAACACCTGCTTCCATTGCGTGGCCCTCCCTTCGTTGCTGTGGTTGCCACGTCTATGCAGCTCTTCCCTCACGGCGTAAACATATGGCACCTGCGGCGGCAGAAAACCCTCACCTCACGGCGTAAACAACTGGCACCTGCGGCGGCAGAAAACCCTCACGACAACAACAAATGGCCTGCGGCGGCAGAAAACCTTCACGCCAACGATTATATTTTAGGTTAGATGTGTTTAGATGTGATTAGGGTTGAGTATATTTTAGGTTAGATGTGTTTAGTTTTTAGATTTTATTTATTCATTTAAATGATTAAAATTGTTTCACTATGCCAACAACACAAAATAAAGCTTATTTAATTTTATTCAATTATTAATAATAAAACTACAATAATATAATTATAATTGTTTGCATATGTGTTTGGGGGTGAATTATTTAGATGCGAATATGTTCAACTATTGGATCAACTGTAACTAAAGATTGGGGGTGGTGATTCGCTATGATTGGTAGGGGGTTCGAAAATAGACATTTTGAACACTTTTTGTAAATTGGTTTAAAAAACTTATCAAAACTGATGATGACAATCCAAAACCTTAGTTATAAGCAGTTAACTCATCATAGAAGATGCTATAAAATTTTTGATTATTTTCGACATTGTTATGTTGACTTTTGAGAAGCACGAAGTTAGGGTGCACGACTACTGGGTCCTCTCCCCTATGTACTAAGTGAAAAAAAAGACTAACATGAAATTCTAAGAAAAATGATAAAGATACAAAGTGAAAATAGATATCCAACCTATAAAATTGACGGATTTCTACTAAATATTAATTAAACTAAAAATCACAATACAAATGACTTATAATTTTTTAATTTAATTAATAAATAACACAAAATAATCAGATCTTTTGTTGGCTGGATAGACATTGCCCTTGCCAATAACTCTGCAAAATTCTTTAGAATTATAAGATACAAATTCCTACATGGTGTAGAAGATTGTGTAAATCTATAAATGTCCCCCTCAATTGTTTTTCAATAAATATATATTCACAAATGACTTTTTACCTCCATGGCCATCCACTATTCTTTTGAAAATGCTTGCGGCATTTTATCAAGTTGAGCCTTTTGGAAGAAGTATCAATATCATTTTTCTGCCATATGCATTTATTTTAGGTGTTATTGCATTTGTTGAACTTCACAAACATTTCAATCCTGTACAGCCCTGACAACAGTAAATGATTCAGGGTACTGTTTTCTGGCCATTTGTAGTCTCTTTACAATGATCACACTCTCAAATGGCCAGTGTTCATCTCTGTCTTCAGAAGAATGGACTAAGAGTAATTTGGCACTGTTAATTCATGCACACAAGGCATAAAACATACAAACACAACTGGAACTGCATCCATCACATTCCAAGAAACCATATTTCAGCAAGGCATTTTGTCGAACAGTTAACAGGCATTTCCTGTAGATGTACATATCTTCGAGGCATTTTGTCGGACAGTTCACGCGCTTTAACCTACTTGCACATTTCTTCTGGAGAGGTTGCAACATCAGCATTTGGTAAAAATCAGCTTTAGTTATGCTTGGATGGATGAATATAACTTGTTCTATGGCTCCCATTTCGGTAGAAAACGTGAGGATCTTAGCAAAGTTGACGAGTTCGACTTTACGGATGCCGAGCGCATTCGCTTGATTTTTTAGTAGGATTATTTACCATATTCGTTTCGTATATATCCTGCGATCAATGTACTCCCATATATTTTTGAGGAATTTTATGAAACAGATCGTGTGCCCTGGCAATCTATCCACATTTCATTGAGACATTTTGTCAAACAGTTTACTGACATTTTCCAATATGTGGTTGTAAATTTCAAATCAGATTCGGAATCTTCATTTATATGCAAATTCAATATTTACAATCATAATCTGAGTTGGTTTAGAGGTAGAGAATTTGTGTTCTTAAAATGGTTTAGAGGTGGAGAACCTGTGCTCTTAAAAGATAGGTCACAAGTTCAAATCTCAAGAGGTAGGGTACATACCATTTCACTTGTAGCACAGTTAGGTGTCTCCCACAAATAGGGACTACCAGTAGAGGTAGTTCCATACTACTATCACCATATGTAAACCCAAAAATAAATATCTCCTATAGAAGATTATAAAAAAACTTACCTTTTTAATTCAATTTTGCCATTATCCCTCAAGAATGGTGACATGGTCACATGTAGACATCATTACAACTAATTCTAGGAAATGACATGGTGACATGTAGGCATCATTGCAGCTAATTCTAAGAAATGACATGGTGACATGTAGGCATCATTACAACTAATTCTAAGAAATCCATTCTTTGAAGAGAGTTGAATTAACATATACATGACCAATGAATTCCAACTTTGAGTCAAAATGGCTTGGCTTGGTTAAGATGTGAGGACAATGTTAAAGGACATTTAGTATAATGGCTTAATTATATTGTGGGTGTTTAAATGGTGTTAAGTTCAAACCTCTTTAATACCAACAAAAAAATTTGAGGACAACAGCTGAAAATTTTTTGCTTGCGAAAAACGAAAATTCTTAGAATTTTTACATTGTACAGTTTGTAAGTATTTCTTCAAAATAGTATCCACATTTAGTGGACCAAGGATGCGACCCTACCTACAGGGTTCTGTGGGCCTTCTTTAATTGATAACCATTTCTTTTTCTTAGCAACATGTATGCTTTCAATGATGTTGTTGAACAATCTCATTTCAAGCATTAGATTGTTAATTCAATTTGTATTGTAATTTAGGTTATGTGTGGAAATGTTAATATGTTGGAAGTGTTATCTAATAATCATGGTGTTAAATGGCTAGCAAAAGATAAATTTACTACTACGTGCATATTAAATTAGGGTATTTGATCCCAATACCAATGGCCATCACAAATAATCTTTATGGTATGCATTGACTAATCTCTATTCTTGATCTAAAATAGTTTTCGAATGGCATGATAGAGCCATGTTGTCAACTCCTTTGTTTGTTTTTTTGTCAACTAATTTTTTTCTTTTAGTTGAGCCTTTGCTAGCAAAAATTATGTTTTTTGATCATTTCATAATAAATTTTTTTTCTTTGAATTGAAGTTTGTCAAACCCAAGATAAAGGAAACCCAATTCTTTCTTGGCACTTCACTATTGACTCATTTCCAACCCTTGAATGTATTTGATGCATATGAAATTTTGAGTTTTGTTCTTGACCATATTTTTTATGGATTGAAAAATGAAATATTGCTATCAAGTGTGCCTCTAATTTTTATGCATTTAAGGAGCCAATTAGTATAATTTTGTTGTCATTCATTCAAATCCACCACCTCATAGCTTGATCACATCGTTGCTAATGTGGAAATCTAACCATTTATTCCTTCTCTATGGTCGAAGGGGACCAAACATTGCCCAAAAAAATAAAAAATAAAATTGTTGATAATCATTCTACTATAAGAGGTTAAATTAAAGTTGATCTTCATTGGTTTAAAATTGGGGACAATTTTTCTAAGGACTTTGAGAATGATCATGCTTCTTAGCCAATTAAGAAAATCAAATAAGACCAACTCTTAACTAAGTTGACAATCATTCTTCAAGCTTTTGTTTGCAATTATCAATAGGTTTTCAAAGCCCATGATACCTCTTTTAAGAGAGATAATGCCCTTTAGTAGTACATTAATGTGGTTCCTTGCCAACTTTTTGCTTCCTAATGGGCTTTGATTTAGCTTCTTGCCAAGGTTGTCTTTCACAAGGTAGTGTGATGCAAGAATAGAGGCAAGAGTATTTTTATAGTAATGAGTGATTAATGACTAGCAGGTTTAAATAATGAATGATAATGAATTAAACAATACGTGATGTTCTTTGATACTTGATTTAGACAATTTGAAAATTTTGGCATGTGATGCAACACATAACAAATTTAAAAGAGGCAAGCTTGTGTCCGTGATTGAATTTGAATTTACAATATTTAGGGTCATTTCAACAAATGATTGAACTAAATAAAGTCAAATTTATAGGTGTAAAAACAAACTACAGAGGGGAACATATGTAGTCTAAGATTTAGTAAAAGATGACTAGATTCGATTTTTGATGATCAACGCAAAAATAGTGGTAATCAGAACATCAAATCAATTAAAATTATGCACTCAAATAAAAGACTCACGACTCTCATAACGTTAAACAAATGATAAACTTATAGAGACATACACTTTTCTCCATTACAATTATATATCAACTCAATCACAAAAGGTTGAAAGGCTCCAATAACACAACCATTGACCTTGCAATCTATACCAACCCCTTCAAATGAGATGCAACACACAACAATGATTTTGAAAGACGCAAGCTTGTGCCCATAATTAAATTCCAATTAACAATATTTGAGGTCGTTTCCACAAACAATCAAACAGAAGTAAGTCAAATTTATAAATGTAAAAATGAATTAAAAAGGAAAATAAATAGCCGAAGAATTAGAAGAGAATGATTGAATTCTATTTTTAATGATCAACTTATAAAATAATAAGAAAAAGAACACCAAATCAATAAAAATCATACACTTAGACAAAATGAGTTCATAACTTCCAAATAAAATAACATTAAATAATGATAAACATAAAGAAACCTACCCTTTTCACCATTACACATTTTTATCAACTGAATCACAAAAGAAGATTAGAAGGCTCCACATAGCACAACCATTGATCTTGCAATCTATACCAACCCCTTGAAATATAAAACGACCCACCTAAAGTTGTTGGGTCCATAACACGTGTTCCCAAAGAACTTATATCTTCCCCTTTCTAGATTTTCAATAATCACTTCAAATAATTTGATCTATCATTCCCCAAAAGAAAAACAAACGATAAGAGGAACCCCACTAGCCCTTTATCTCAATGTTTGGTATGACAAGGATTGCATGTCTTTATCATAAACTTAACACAATGTGGGCCAACACGATCTCAATCACTTTGTGTTAGGAAATATCACTTGATAAAAAAAGGGGTCCATTTATGATTCTCACTTAGACAAGGCTAATCGCTTCTCTAATAAGTGAAAGAGTTGCACAAAGTTTTACATATATTATTATTATTAATAATAATAAATAATGACAAATACTTCTGGGACCCTTTTATCTTATGGTTGTTGATTGGGAGAATATGATAGCCCATTTGACAAGAAAATATGGTTTCCTAAATTTTGGCAACCTTAGGAGAATGTAGGGGTTCTCTTAGTCATTACCATTAAAGGAGACAATCAAGATTTAAGATATATATGCTTTAGAAAGCTAATCATTAGATAAGGTATGAAGGGATACTTATCATGCTATTTTTAATTTCTCATTATTTTGTCCAATAAGGGAGATGGTAGATGAGTGTATTTTTATTAATTATTTGGTTATTATTATTATGTAATAATGATATATTTTTTAATTTGTATTTATTGTTATGATGATAATAAGGTTGTCAATTAGGTAGTGATTTTAATTATTATTAGGAATATTAATCATTATTATTAGGAATATTCATTTATCATGAGATTTTATGAGAAATGTATCATAAATATTTAAGATTATTTTTATATTTAAATTACCTTTCACATTGTCTTTATAATCTTATAGTATATCTATTACTAAAATTTATTGGATCTTTCAGATATATTAATCTTATATTACTCTTCATATTAGTTTTCATATTAATCCTCGTGATTTGATATGGTGGGCTTGTGTTTATATATCATTTGATTTATGTCCTTTCAATTACAATATTTTTGAATATATTATTAATTTTTATTAGACCACAAAACTAATACGTTGAAAAGTATTCTATAACTATAATTAGACGTGAGAAGAGCAAAGTCTATAACAATATTTTATGTGGATAAACACGTAATATGCACTAGGGAGCCAATATTATTAATAATTATTAAATTTAATTATAAGACCATGGAGGCTTCACTTAATGAATCTGGGTCATATCATGTGTGTTCGTAGAATAGTAGATAATACCTCTCTTTTCAAAAAAATTGCCCCAAACTCTTTTTTTGTTATCCCCTTCCAATACCCACCCAATACTTCACACACCCCTTTTCCTCTATAACCCCTCTTAAACCTCCCCACCCCAATATGGGCAATATTGTAGCCTATTTTTTATCCATTTTAAACCTCTAATATGAATGTACCTGATAATGAATAAAGCTCCTATATACAAGACAATAATATCATGTGCATAGAAATGAAACTAATAATGTATATAATAAATAAATATCCATCACATATAAGACCACCATTCTTTGTAGTAAAATAATACTTCCTACCTAACATTATATAATATATTCCTTGCATTTAAAACAATATCCAAATAACATGCTTTATTGTATCTTCTATTCATAAATTGGTTAGTTGTTGATTTCTAATTGTTAAGATCAATATGCATGCTTGATACAATTAATGTTTCAAAGTTTCTAATTAAATATGAAAGGCTCATGTATGTTGGTTTTACATACGATATAGAAAAAATCCGCCTCCAAACAAGCTTATCTCTTCAGCATTGGGATAGCCTCTTACCCCACTAACCCAAATTGCACATCAGGATAATTTTTTAGACCTCTTCCACAACACCACCATGTCTTCACCTTGTCGGTTGCTAGGAATCCCATGAATCCTTGGGCATGAAAGGGAATGTCGAACTAGCACTAGCACTAGCCACATCGAACTAGCCACTGGAACATCGAACTAGTACTAGAACTTGAACTAGCCACGTTGAACTAGAACTACAAATAGCTCTAGAACTATAGTTGTCACATCGAACACTGGAACTGGAACTGGAACTGGCCCCGACTATAGTTCTTGCACTAGGCCTAGCCTCTAGCACTGGCCCTAGCCCTCGCCCCTACTATAGCTAGCCCTAGCCCCAAGCACTAGCCCTAGTCCCTACCCTCAGTTAAGCTTGGGCTAATATTCTCTATTTTATTTAATTATTTATGCATTTCATGAATGTGCAATGAAAATGAAGTGTTTAGCTTTTT
The DNA here is from genome assembly GCA_027943335.1 of Chamaecyparis obtusa. Classification (NCBI taxonomy): domain Eukaryota; kingdom Viridiplantae; phylum Streptophyta; class Pinopsida; order Cupressales; family Cupressaceae; genus Chamaecyparis; species Chamaecyparis obtusa. The sequence continues at coordinate 4,820 of BSBK01014906.1, read as the reverse complement.
ATTTGATGGCTTCAATGTGTCCTCCCATATTTATTGGGAAGAAGAGTAATTGATTAAAAGTTGAATATATAAAATAAATGTCAAATGGTTGGTTTCTATTGAATTGAACTAAGTTTGAAAGTCATATATTGCAGTTGGTGTGCATATTATATATATATATATATATATATATATATATATATATATATATATATATATATATATATATATATATATATATATATATATATATATATATATATATATATATATATATATATATATATAATATAATTTATTATTTATCATTCTTTAAGGGTACATTTATTTTTTGGAATTGGACTAGAATTAGAATTTTTGAATACTATAATTTTCCAATTCTATGTTTGTTTTAAAAAAATGAAAATAGAATAGATTTTTCCTTATTCTAATTTTAACCCAAAACGAGCATTCCATTCTTCCACCTAAAACCCTGGAATTGGAATTAGAATTATTCCACTTTTTTGTAAATCAAATTTGAGTTATATTTGAAGTCTGCCTCCCCCAAATGTTTGCAGTCCGAACATTTAAGCTAACTACTAATCAAGATATGTTAAAATATAGCTTGGGATGAGTACGAAACAATATAGAACTAGCAGTTTAGTACAGGTTCCTTTCAAAATCAAAGATGGCAAGTGGAGTTTGGCAAAAAAAATCCCTGATGAATCTGCACTGAATATAATAGCAAAATTGCTCCCACGACGAAGCCTTGTGAGATTGAGGGTTGTGTGGAAAGCATGAAATGAGATGCTATCTTCATATGCTAATAATTAGGTAAGTTATGAAGGGATATTTATCAAGCTTTTTTTTATTTCTCATTATTTTATCCAATAAGGGAGATGATAAATGAGTGTATTTTAATTAATTATTTGGTTATTATTATGTAATAATGATATCACTAGTACATTTGAGACCTTTTTCCGATGGTCGACCGTCAGAATTCTAACCATATACCGTCGATTAATTGACACCACCCGCTATCACAGTTTTGCTATCGAAAAAAATGACGGCTTCGATTGTCGTCGTAATTACGATGACTATGACCATTGCAAAAAGGGGGTGCCAACATGGCGAACATATCATCGAGCCTATTTGTGTCGTCGCAATTGCGACACCCATCCATCACTTAGACATGGCTAATTGCTTCTCTAATAAGTGAAAGAGTTGCACAAAGTTTTACATATATTAATAATAATAATAAATAAATAATGACAAATACTTGTGGGACCCTTTTATCTTTGGTTGTTGATTGGGAGAATATGATAGCCCATTTGACAAGAAAATATGGTTTCCTAAATTTTGGCAACCTTAGGAGAATGTAGGGGTTCTCTTGGTCATTACCATTAAAGGAGACAATCAAGATTTAAGATATATATGTTTTAGAAAGCTAATCGTTAGGTAAGGTATGAAGGGATACTTATCATGCTATTTTTTTATTTCTCATTATTTTGTCCAATAAGGGAGATGATAGATGAGTGTATTTTGATTAATTATTTGGTTATTATTATGTAATAATGATATCATTTTTTAATTTATATTTATTATTATGATGATAATAAGGTTGTCAATTAGGTAGTGACTTCAATTATTATTAGGAATATTCATTTATCATGAGATTTTATGAGAAATGTGTCATAATGTTTAAGATTATTTTTATATTCAAATTATCTTTCACATTGTCTTTATAATCTTATAGTATATCTATTACTAAAATTTATTGGATCTTTCAGATATATTAATCTTATATTACTCCTCATATTAGTTTTCACATTAATCCTCATGATTTGATATGGTAGGCTTGTGTTTATATATCATTTGATTTATCAATTACGATATTTTTGAATATATTATTAATTTTTATTAGACCATAAAACTAATTATGTTGAAAAATATTCTATAATTATAATTAGACGTGAGAAGAGAAAAATCTATAACAACATCATTTTATGTGGATAAGAACGTATTATGCACTAAGTAACCAACATTAATAATAATTATTGAATGTAATTATAAGACCATGGGGGCTTCACTTAATGAATTTGGGTCATGTCACGTGTGTTCGTAGAATAGTAAAGAATGCCTCTCTTCTCAAAAAATATTGCCCCAAACTCTTTTTTTGTCATCCCCTTCCAATACCCACCCAATACTCCACACACCCCTTTTCCTCTATAACCCCTCATAAACCTCCCCACCCCAATATGGACAATATATTGCCCTATTTTTTTTATATCTATTTTAAACCTCTAATATGAATGCAATTAATATTATATTGTCCCATCAGTAAAGCTCCTATATACAAGAC
>BSBK01014905.1:15000-47117 GCA_027943335.1 Chamaecyparis obtusa | reverse complement strand
CTTCCTCATGAGTCCCAATACACTATCATCTTACTATTTCCATTTAGTTGTTCCTTCCTCATGAGTCCAGATCAACATATCTACAACCTTATCCCTCCATTCTACTTCCACTATGACTCTCAAACCTCTGTTATACTCTCCAATAATTAAAGCCGGTTGGTCTTTAATGGATTCCTCCTAGAACCTAGCTTTCTTTGCATTCCAAAGTTTACATGTCATATGATGTGTTATTAAATGCCTAAAATTGATCAAAAAATCCAAATTAAAGAACCTCTAATTGGATTAGAAATAGTGAGGATATGGTCTTTATCCTAACTATCTTGATACTTTTTTGAGAGAATCCTGGAACATTTTTGTTGAGAGTTTTTATACATCGTCCATATAAGATTTTCTCCCATCGCCTTATTCATCAAATTCCATCTTCTCAAACTCGCACCCCTTGCACCTTTTGGTTTACATATCTATTCCCATGCCAATAAAGGAATTTTGTCTTTGTCTTGACTCCCATTCCAAAAGAAACTCCTCATATTTGGCTCAGTTATTTTGATAATTTTTACAGGAATTTGCATACACATGATGGAATAAACAAGGGTCATTGAAACACTCTTTTTGGGTTTGAATAGGGTGATCAGATGTTTTTCCACTTGTGAAAGAGGAAGAATCCATCAAAATAATACACTTACTAAACAAATCAAAGTACGTTTCCAGATGCTAACACTAGATACAATTCATAGTTTTAAGGTTACAAACCCTAGTAATGAAAGATTTTTGCATTACTAGAATAGAAATTTACACAGTAAAAAACCCTCAACCAATTCAATATGGGATAATAGAAATTTACCAAATGAATCACCTATTCATTTCAAAATACCAGGATTAGTCAATTCATGTGAGATTTGAGAAAGATTAAACTAAAGAGGAATATGCTTATTAATATCTTGTGAATGATGGAAAAATGAATTTCAAGAAAACATAAAAAACTAAGTTTTTTCCCAACCAAATAAAGTGTTCTTGAACATTTTTTAACTTAAGATCTTTTGATTCCAAAATAATAAGATAAGAATTAGATGAGATAACTTTAAATATCACAATGTCAATCTATTTCATGTGGAATTTTTTCTACAAATGAGATGGAGACATAGATTCATCTAATACCTAGATAACCACAACTAGAGAGTGAAGGTCTTATGACTTATTACTAAGAGGTTTTTCATGTACCTAAAAACAAGGAACAAGAACCCATAACTCATTCAACTTTCGTTAGCCATCACCTCTGTTCACCACTAGAAAATTGTGAGGAGGAAAGTGTTTCGTCTCCTTGCCATTAGGGAAAACGCTTGTAGATGTAGTGGCATCTAAAGCCTTAGGTTTTTCCAGATTTGAATCCTTGACAGCTTCTAAAGATGACATCTATGATTTGAAACATCTTTGACAATCAAAATAATAGGGTTTTGAGAACCCTAAGGATGGGGGTCCCCATTCAATTTTATGACTTCAACCCATGACTTTGTGGGGATAAAGGTTTTTCCCTTGAATGCCATGTAGTCCCCAATCCTTTCTTTCCCAGCATTGAACCAATTTTTGGAATGAAATATATCCTTCACAGGCTCATGTACCATTGTGTTCAACTGCAAAGATTTGTGTTGCCTTGAATAACTAGCTTTCCCATTCAAATTAATCCTTCTATTACACAAATTTTGAAACCCTCTAAAAAATTATGAAATAAGAATTAGGGTTTAGTGCTCATTTGTCCAAAAACGAGTCCAACCAGGCTATAGGGCCATGTCCACCTAGTGTACCCTTGGAAAACCCATTGAGGGACGTGTAATCTGAGACCCAAATGGATCCCTCGAATGAGGAGGGTTAGCTGATGTGCCATCTCCACTTGTAGTGTTGATTTAACATAATTTTATACTTCTAGAATAAGATAAATTAGAGATTATAATTCTTAAATTAAAAAAACACAAAACTTAATTACAACAGCCTAATTACTTTTTTTTGTCATAACATAAAATTATTTAATATACTTAAAACTGTTAAATATTAATAAAGATAAATATACGCTTATATGTATCCACTTCGTATATAAATTTTTGGGACAATAATTTGATCCTGTTCAAGATGTCCTCATATTTTTGAAAACTTTAAATAAATTACTTTTAACATATCTCAAATTGTATGATCAACCCTCTTTCAAATTCAATTCAAGAAAGACAAGCAGGTAGCTGTAGTTTTATTTATTTCATACCTTACATAAATCAATATGAAGTTACGGTAATTCCAGGGGTTGCGGTTTTATTCACTATCGATGCTCTACAACAAAGAAATTACGGTAATTATAGAAATGAAAGAGATTTTATTTGTGTGGTGAGCTCAGTACTCAGGTTTCAGTGGATGTCCTAACGCTGAGAGTCGGAAGCAGGGCCTTCGATATTATGGGCGAGCCGGCCATATGCCCAGTTCTGTCCTGACGAGACTACCTTGTCCTTCTTGGGCGGGGGTGCTGTGCAGCATGGTGGGTCTCCACCATGGCCTGTGCAGCTTGGACACTTGTCTAACTTCTCCATGCCTGTAACCAGGTTATTGTTATTGTGGTGTGAGCAGCATGGTGGGTCTCCACCATGGTCCGTGCAGCTCGGACAGTCGTCTAACTTCTGCATAATTGAAACCAGATTATTGTTATTGCGAGCAGAGGCATGGACCGAAAACACAAAGAAGAGCAGCACATGTAGTGCGTTTATTTTCATGCACATCAAACTACCCATGTTACGGTCTCAGATCTTTTGCTATATCAAATGCAGAGGAAACTCTTTATGTTTGAACTCAATAATGTGTTTGGAAATGAAGATTGCGATGAAATACAATGCACTGTCCTGCCAATTTATAGGGGGAGATGTAAATGTAGTGACCCATTAATTAGTTTTGCCGGGGAAACACATTCAAAGTCACGACGTAGCAGAGACGGTGAAATTCAAGAACGTTGCGTCAAACCTGGTTTGAATATGTACGAGTAAAACCCTAATTTTTTATGTCATGGAAGTTGTTAAAATTAATGTATATGTTTGGATTTAAAAGCAAAGCCGTGTCATTACAGATATTTGTGCTTTCACACTTCTGAAAAATATGTGTATATTCAGATAGAGATTAGAATTAATAAAGATATTTCAAATGCATTATTTAAAAAATTCAAGAAAAACAATTTAAAATTATTTTGTTTATATAGAAAATTATTATATTTCATATTAAAATTATTTAGATTATTATGTATAAATATATAAATTTTAAATATTTATTTATTTTTTAAATATGATGTTTATTATATATTTATTTTTTGGTCTGTAAATGATTATTTTTTATTAAAGGTAAAGTGTTTTTATAGGGACAAGAAACCTAAATCCAAATTTATAAAAAAAGGCCAGTAATGAGTACTCTATAATCAATAGCCAACCAAATGTGAACCAACCCGTGAACAAAAGAAACAAAGATAGAGGAGAAAAACTCCATTAGACTACAAAGAATTAATGAGTTCTACATTGTTCCTATGAACATCCTCATGAATACTCCTAACCTTATTAATAATACTATTAACAAGAGTTCTTATTTTCACTTTGAAGTCTTGTCACTTGACCAGGAACTATTTTTTTAACCAAACCAGTGATAGCATAAACGAAGAGCTCATTGGAACCAATCTCTCTATGATGACCCCCTTTGGAAGATTTGACACTCACAAAAGGAGAGGCGAGAGCACCTTTAGAAAGATGCGGGAAAGCCTTTAGAAGGAGAGGTGGGAGCAGGCTAGTTTATTCAATTTTATAAGCCCCTTAGCCAAATTGTCCATTGTCATTTAACTGAAACCAACCACAGCCTTGATTCTATCTTGTAACTTATTGAGAGTACCTTCCACACTATTGATACAATTTTCATGGTCTTCCTTGTGCTTACTAATGCCTTTAGCCAAGGTTTGAGTACTAACCATTATGCTATCCAATTTATGGTTTCTCAAAGCAGAGTTTTCCTTAAAAGCCATTATCTCCTCAATGATTTAGTTAAGCATAGTATGCTACCTATCCATTAAATTCTTTACCAAGATCGTAATAGTAACAATCTTAGAGACATTAAGACCCTTCCCTTTTTCCACTACAGTATCCTTCACTGCCTCTAAGGGTATCTCAACATGAATATCCATGGGATCCAAATCATTAGTGTCATGTAGGGTATTATTAGTAGAAGTAGGGGAAATATCCTTTGGAGAATCACTCCTTATCAAATGAGAAGACTTCCTTGACTTCACAAGAGGATGAGACGCAATTGGGTCCCTCTTGTTTCTCACTTTCCTGGCTAAAAAAATGGCCTTCCCTTTGGACACCTATAAAGATTGTTATAGTATTCTATTGCATACAATTGTTGAATGCCTCTTGACATTAACAAGAATATTTGAATGATTCATAGTATAATGCAATGTACCATTGAATTAGGCTTTGAAATAATTAGTTTTTTTCTATATTTTTGATATATTTTTTTAATTTCTATTGCTTAGTTTGAATGCCCTTTAGATTTTTCTCATTATTGTTGAGAGATAATAAACATTGTGTTATTTCTTTGAACAACATTAACTATCGAGAAATAAAGACAAAAAATGGTATAGATTAATAATTGCAACCTTCTCACCTGGTTATTTACTATAACTTTCATTTTAATTGCTTATTATGGTAATTGTAAAAAATATATGTGGGCGAAATTTTTTTTATTTTTTTTTTGTGATAGACTGTGTGGGGAGAAGAAAAGAATTAAGTCTAGTAAGTATGATGAATTCAAAATCAGTGCTACTATTTGGAACATCTACTATAAAGTTGGGGGAAGAGGGCGTGGGGTGAAGGGGGTGATGGGGGAAAGTTCACAATTTATTGAAAGTATCGATGACTATGATGAGGGTGTCTCTACTCAATTTTGTACTTCTTCAATGGACAAAAGGGTTACACTGAGAGGAATTTATTTTAAGGTGAATGAGGAAGTGAATGAAAAATCAATAGGGCTCCTAATTATGGGCAGTGTTTGTGTGTATTTTATGACTCACCAAATAGTAGAAGAAAATACTGAGGTATCTTATCCTCTCTTGAACAAAATCTCATGTATGATAAGATTGCAAAAAGATCATATGATGACTCCAAGGTTCCTTTTAAGTCAGGTCTTGACTTTGGATAATCTTGGTGGTTAATGTGATTTGCTGAATATCACAAGGCGCCTTACATTTACAAAGTTGAAATTGATTTCAGATCATGATGGATATGGGAGCTATCAAATGATTTTGCAGTGAAGTTCTCTTTTTTGGATTTTCATGAGATATGCATAAAGAAAAAGGGGAAAGGGTTTTGAGATTGTATTGTACTCCTAAGGATAATGACAACAATAGATAGCACTTTGATGAAAAATTTCTTGAATAACCAAGCTTCGCTTCACCAGGTTAAACTACAACTACATGTGAACTGGTGTAATCTTCAAGGGTTAGTGCCAATGATTTTCATAACACCACAAACACCATCATAATGAACAATGTCTATAAGTGACTGAAGTTAAGCATATACAGATTTAGGGTCCATGGTAGCTTTGCACAACAATTTATAATTAGTAAAACATCAAAAGTATGAATCAAAGGAATTCATCAAAAAACTATCATATTTTCTTTGGCAATCACAACACTTTATCTAACAATCTTTTTTAAATGAGGGAATTATGAAACCAAGAAAGCCTCAAGATACATCAAATATTTACCAAAGTTCATTGAAAATTTTATTGTCTCAATATACCTTAGCAACAATCTCAAAATTTATTCAACCTTGGTTTTAATGTAATCATGGAATTTGTAAATAAAGAGAAAAGTGGAGCATGCGTTGTGCTTCTAATGAATATACTTGGGTAAAGAAGGGATCACCAAATTAAATAGAACACACTATGCACGAGATAAGGAATACTCAGTTAGTATTTAAAGGCTCTTGACATTCTTGTATGTACATATTACAACCAAGGGGTGTTTAGGGTATGCTCACATACTAGAGGTGATGTTGATAAAAAAGTGGGAAGATTTTAAAAGTTTCGAAATAGTATTAAACAGTTAAGTTTCCTTTCAAAAATTTACTCATGTTTGTCAAAATATTTGAAAATGATAATGATTACATTGGATTTACTCCAATATGGGTTGAGAAAGAAATTGCGAGATGAAATTTAATTGTCGAGTTAAGTATGACCAGATTTAGAATTTGGAAGTATTATATTTTCATTAGAAGGTAATTGGAATTTACCCGAGGATTTGAATGATAAATCCAAATTCAAGTCAAAGTTAAAAATAATAATTTGGGCTTCAAATCTAAAAGTTAATTAAATCTTAAAAATTGCAAGAGAAATTGTCAAACAATATGAAATATCATACCAAGGCCTGGATGCAGTCCTCTACTTTTAAGCTCCCTGTATTCCTGACACAATGCACAGGGCAAAAACAAAAAATGAACCAGGGCGTCCATTATTGGAGCTTCCTCTAAATTGTATTTTTTTCTTAGCCTGGTTCTGTATGAGAATGTATATATCCAAGGACATGCTATCAGGATGGAGAACGTAGATCCAGCCATGGCACAAGCTGCAACAAACAAGTACATAAATTTAAGTACGCAATACACCAAGAGTGATTTACACAAGAATTTCAATCGTTTCAAATATTATTTCCAGAAATTATAAATGGGAGGAGCGGGAGGAGCAGGGGCAGGGTTGCGAACGAGGGCATCGGGTCTCCCTCTGTTAAATCAGAAAGATCACGATCTCCGCAGGGACGAAGAACCTCCTTCAAACAGATGGGGTAAAGAACGCTGGGCTGATGAAGTCCATCGTGATCTCCCGATACATGAACTTAGGGCACAGACGCTCGTGCAGAAAATGCGAACAGGGGTAACCCTTGTCACAGGAAACCATCTACCCCAATGGGTTTTTCAGGCGGGAAGATGGGTGGACAAAGCCTGGAGTAGGCAACCAAAGGAATCCTCGATACCAAGTATGGACCAATGGCAAAAGAATGGGGCCCAGGATATGTTTAGTGATTCGACATATCAAGATCAGAGAAAATGGATTCAAGACAAACTTAGCGGGAGGCCACGAGGTAGATTTGTTTGGTCCCAACATTTTAAACAGAGGAATTTTAGGGGCAGGGGGAAAATTTCTGGTCATCAGAAGAGATGGATCCAGAGAAATCAAATGGGTGATAATCATCGACGACCGTGCAAGGGTTTTCGAAGAGGGGATTTTAAGAAACAGCCTGTTTTTGATATTTGTGGCGAAGACTCATCTTTGTGGCGAGGACTCATCACAAAGGGGGCCTTCATCCTCTCCGATCCGGTCTCAACCAACAGGAGCTACCTTCAATCCAACCGAATCTATGCATGCAGACCCAGACGCCCGTAAAACGGTACTATCCGATAAAAGTTTTGGAAAGCCGCAGTTTGGGGGGAATGGCGGGGATCTAAAACATAAGGCGGTGGTTTTTGCAGATGAATTCACGGGATCAACTACTGAGGATCTTCGTGATCGAGCTCTTATTGGCAAGGTATGGAACTGCTCCCCCTCTAATAATGAAATGGCTGAATGGGTTTTATCAAAATGGAGAGGGGTTAGTGAGGCTCTGGTTATTGATGAAGGGATAGGGTTTTTTATTGTCATTTTTCATGAAAAGGAAAGCAGGGATTTCGTTCACAGGAATAAGGGTTGGTTCATGAATGGGATGGGGATTCACACACAGACATGGTATCCCAACTTCAATCCAACAAAATGTGTGATCCCATTTTTTCCTTTCTGGGTTTCTCTCCCCTGTCTTCTGTTGGAATACAGAGATGCTGACCTCTTGGAGATAGTGGGTAACAAACTGGGAGTGTTCTTGAGACATGATTTTGTCTCATTTGATGATTGTAAATGTACACTAAGAATCTGTATTTTAAAGGATGTGACGAAGGATTGGTTTCATGGAATTTACTTCAAATCAAGATTTGGGGAGTATAGTCAGAGAATCCGTGTTGATGATCCTTCAAGAGTGGGTGAAAGGCGGGAGGATTTGGGGCACTTGACTATCCATTGTTTATCGGGATCAACAGGTTCAGCTAAGGTGTGTGTTAACCATGTTTCTTTTGCAGATCAGTGCACTATGTTTAATGCAACATCCCAGATGGAGGTTGCTCCAAGGATAGTTGAAGATCACCTGGAAAACCATCCACAGGACGTTGAGTCTCATATAAAGCAGGCGCATGAGCCACAATCCGAAGATAACTGAGTTACTAAGGAATTTGTTGACCCAAGCTGAGAAAGGAAGTTTGGGCAGATGTTTTAGGTCCACGACATCATGGGCTGAAGGAAGGCCCAGTGGATGTTAACACACATAGTAATGGACAACATATGGCTTTAGTAGAATTGCATAAGGAAACACCAATAGTGGGTGTCAGGGCCCCTCATGTTCAGATGATTTCTTCCCGGATGGCTGCTATAGATCAAGAAGTTAATGTGAACCTCAAAGAGTCTGGGATTCGTAAGGAGGTGTCAATTCCTATTCAACAACACAACTCAGGTAATCAAATGGCCCAAGGCTTGGCCGGTGGTGGTGAGGTCATAGGTGGCGCAGAGATACCTGCTCTCTCTCTTCATAGGGATCTGGATCTCCTAGATGGTCTTGTGCTTCAAGGTCACTTGGACTATGAGCCAGAAGATCCAGACTTTTTTTCAACTGAGCTCTTAGGCAATGAGCAGGATTGGGGTGTTTCAGAGGAGGCTCTTAGGGAGATTAATGATCTTGATGCTACCATAACACATGTCCAGGATGTTCCATCCACTGAAGATCAACTCGGAATACCTCAACTTGAGATGGGATTTTCGGGGTATGGGGAGGAGAATCCAAGCACGTCTCAAGAGTGAGAAATATTGATTGGAGTAGAACCAAATTAGGAATAGCAGCAAAACCTACATGCTAAAGGTCTCACTGAGGCTGACCTAGACCATGTTGTCGATACTATGGTGCTTTAGGTTGCAGATAGTAAGTTTGATGAAATTGCCAATGATTGAGTTCTAATCATACTAGATGCAAGATTTGAAGCTAGAGATAAGTCTATCAAAGAATGCACAAAAGTGTTCTACAAGGCCACAACAAGCCATTCAAAGGCCAACAAGGAGAAGGTATCTTGTTATATAAATTGGTAGACGCCGAGTATATAAGAGGAGCTAAGTTTGGTTTGGTGAGAAATTTTAAGAATGCTTATTACTTTTTCTTGAAGGTAGAGGAGAAGCTAAATATAATATTTGAAAGAAAGAAAAGAGGAAAGGGTTGTGATGGAAGGATTGGTGGAAGATGATATGGCGGATGAAATGAAGATCAAAAGAAGAATAAATAAGCAATAAAAAGAAAAAAATAGAAAGTAGATAATGTTTACTATCCTTGTGATCAAAATAATGGTGACCAAAGGGGAAGAGGAAGGTTTAGATGAGGATATAGAAGAGGAGACTTTCATGGAACTTGTTTTCAATGTTGGGAAAACCATCAAGCATATGTGTGCCAACAAAATCAAGTAAGGACAAATAGAAGACCTAAAGATGATGTGTGAGTTGCACATGTATAAGATGATGCCGGATTTGAGCATTTTGAAGATGTAGAAAGAGAATTTTTTGTTGTTAAATGAGGAGAGATCTTCAATTTAGAGGAAGAGTTTATATTGCCTATGGAACACATGTGATGGTAAAGTTTGTAATCTTATCATTGATAGTTGTAGCACTAATAATTTTGTTTTAGAGATGGTAAACAAATATTTGTTAAAAAGGAGACATCCACATCCATATTGGATTGCATGATTATTGAAGGACTATAGAGCCTTGGTCAGTGCACAGTTTTTAGTGAAGCTCAATATTGGGAATCACTATGATAATGTATTGCATGATATAATGTCAATGGATGCATTTCTATATAATTATAGAGGTCATGAAAAATTAGTCAATATACCAACACTTAATTTCTAGATAAAGAATGGAGTTGGCCACAAGTTGAAGCCCCTAGAAAGGAGGTAGGAGAAAAGGGTATGTAGTAGTGCAAAAACTTGTTTAGTTGATGGTAGAATTTTTTAGGATGGTATGAAGTACATGCATATGTGCTATGCATTGAATCCTAAAGTTTTTAATTAAATAAACAAAAAAACTAGGGTATTGACCCTTTACAATAAAGGCCCCAAGGGTTGAGAAACATAGGCCATAGCAAGCCACTTACAAAATAGGTCATATTCAATCACTTACAACACATAGACAAAAATTCAAACAATCCACATCAAGAGTGAGATGAAATTACACCCAAAACTTGAGTGTGAGTTTGAGAAGATGAATAAGCAAGACCTTTCCTCCACCGACTAACAACAATGAAAGAAATACTATCATCCAACAACCCAATATAAAGGGGAAGCAAGAGAGAAAACCTCCATAGAGGGCCTATAAACACACAACAAGGTGGCAATAGGAAAAATATGCAAAAGGTGTAGAACATAAGCTATAACAAAAATAGTAGAACTTGTGTTTACACATGAGACTTGAAGCATACTTTCAACAAATGACACACTAACAATAAAATATATAGTAGGAAGCACAACACGAGTTTTTAAAGGTGGCTTAGTCTACACATGACATGCATGAGGTTCCATAAAAGAGACCAAGGGCATGTGAGTCACATCAAAAGCAATATAAACAACATCATCATCCTTAGAAGAGTCAAAAAAATCAAAACCATTAATATTAACTCATCATTAATAGTATCCTTCCACCATGTAGCAAAGCCCTTGTGACGTTTGAAAGGATAATCCATAGCTAGGTGACCAATGGAGAAGCAATAATGACATTACAAGCAGAGGTACTCATAATCAATAGGTTGAGTCCAAGGCTTATCTCCAACCATCAAAACCATATCTCTATGAAGGGGCTTGGAGATGTCAACATCCACTAGAATGTGCGCAAATGTGGAGTGTCCCATGAATGGAGTAGAATCACCAACCTTCAAAAAATGATAAATAGATCTTACAATGACCTTATAAAAAGAAGGCTCCCAAAAATGTAGAGGAAGATTTGAAAGTCTAACCCACCCATAATACATATTTAGTGGTTCAATAAGAGGAGTAGAGTGCTCTCTCAGAGCTAACACTTTCCCAACACCAAATATCTATTCTTAGAAGAGACAAATGATGAAATAAAAAAATCTTTAGCACATGGTAAGAGTTTAATTGTACTCACCACAATAGGCCTCTAAGAATCTGATGCAGGAGCATCAATCTTGAAGTTTTGGGTTGGTGATTTTTTTTAGTTTATGAAATTTTGTTTGTTTCCAACTTTGTATCATTAGTCAACAATCAATTTATGAAATCAGTTGACTGTGTACATAAGAAAATTCTAACTTCCTGTCACTGGTGGAAAGGCAGTTTTATGAATCGTTTGTAGATAATTTTAGAAACCAACCAAGTCGATTTGTTGGAAGTTTGAAAGACCGATTATTTCATAAGGATCGAACATGATTTCCAGAGGGGCTGGTGATCGGGGCTGGTGAGATGATCACGGGGACGATACCCATAGAGGCAGCGCATAGGAATAGAACGAACAAAATGAGAAAGGGGAGAAGTTTTATGTGGTCTGAGTCATCACAAACCGAATGGAGGAACGAGGAATGTGACTTCTTTGGGGGTCAAAATCTATATTTGACTGGTTTGTCAAGGATCGAATGTAATCTATAACTATCCAAGGTTTGGAATAATGATGGTTCTCTATTTGAGACAATGGATTCTGAAACTTGTGTCTCTATTCTGAGATTTTGGTGTCTCCATTGGAAGAATCTGTGATGAGCATTGTACTCTGTGTGTTCTGTTTATGAGTTTTCAAATCTGGTTTTAGTTTTCCGGGTTATTTTACGTTTCATCAGAGTATCTTTGGATCGATTTTAGTTTCGCCAATAAATTATTCATTTCTTTCCACCTCTCTTCTCTGTGAAGACTTCTAATCTCTGTGTTGATTGTAAAGGCTGCCATCAGAATCCAATGTCAAATTGTGTAGACGAGGAGTAGAGCGCTACATATTAGAGAATCCACATTTCCGCCACATCTTGGTCATAAATTACCTCTAGATATGATATGGCACAAAGAAGAGAACATAATTTATTCTTCAAAAGATTAGAAAAGAAAGATGAATATGCGTTTCAGTAGCTGCCCAAGTTCTGTCCTGAGAAAGCAGGCTTGTTGTCCTGAGAAAAGACCATTGCCCTTGATATAGATTACACACACACACACACCTTCCATATTGTCATGCTGAAAGAGCTATCCTTATACATAGATTAGTTTTAACATATCTGAAACTAGACGATCAGCATGAATACCATTGAAATAAATAAACACTACTCGACATATATCAAACCTATACATAAATGAATGTGAAATTACAGATATTTCAAGAATTATGCGGTGCCATCAGTTGGCTGCAGTTTTATTTGTGCCAATGATGCTCTACAACAAAGATGAGTGCAATCTAATTTGTGAGCTGTGCCAAGTGAGTGCGGATTAGAAAAGAAAGATGAATACGCGTTTCAGCAGCTGTCCACAGGTTGAGACTCGGAAGCAGGTCCTTCCACATCACGAGTGGCCAAGTTCTGTTCTGAGAAAGCATTCTTGTTGAGTGGTGGAGGTGAGAAAACACCATTGCCATTGCTGATCTCACCATCAGCTAACTGCCCTAAAAAAATAGCCTCCTTCTTGGGTGGTGGTGGTGGTGAGCAGCATGCTAGGTTTCCACCATGACTGCCATTGCAGTTTGGACATTCAGATAACTGTCCTGAAAAAATAGCCTCCTTCTTGGGTGGTGGTGGTGGTGAGCAGCATGCTAGGTTTCCACCATGACTGCCCTTGCAGTTTGGACGTTCAAATAACTGTCCTGACGAAACAGCCTCCTTCTTTGGGGGTGGTGGTGGTTTCTTGCAGCATGGTGGGTTTCCACCATTACTGTTATTGCAGTTTCGACAATTATCTAACTGCTGATCCATAGCTGTAAACCGATGTGCAGAGACATGGAGCGGAAACACAAACAAGAACACCACAAGCACTGCGCTGACTTTCAAGCCCATCATACTCCCCCCATCTTAAAGTCTGGGAGTCTGTGCTAAATTAAATGCACAGGAAAATCTCCTCGTTTCCACTGAATAATTGGCTGTTAGTGAAGATTGAGATGGAATACCATACTATGTAATGACCCATTTATAGAGGGAACCTCAAATCTACAGGAATACTAGTAAATAGGTTTTGTTCAAATTACGTATTCAAAGCCATGACGTAGAAAGAACGGTAAAATTCATGAAACTTTCCATAAAATGGTGAATTGACTGTGAACACGCGAAACCCTAATCTTGAGTACTCACGTCTCTATTCAAATTAATTTATTTGCTTTTAAAATAATATTTTTAGTTGAAGTTATCTGTCATCTTAGACTTGAAAAATATTTGATTACATACCTGGATTATATTTATTTTAAGAAGGATATATATGTATTTGGAAATATTTTATTAAATTAAAAATATGTTTAATTTGGTGGAATTGGTTTCATGTTATAGGACCACTTTTTTTCCAACAATTGTTATTATCATGGCACTTTTCAAATTATATAACAATAATATTTTTCTAATTATATTATTTTGTTATATAAAGAAAGAAATTAACTATATTATATCAAAATTTATTGCTATTTTCAAAATATATATCCACAAAACAACTTTACGACTACATTTTCATATCATAAATTACTTGATCTTTGAATCTTATTTAAAAAAAATATTATTATTTATTTTTTCAAATACAATGAAATCTCCCACATAAATGAAATTATTAATTAATTATATAGATAACAACTTAAATTTAATTTATGGTGACGATGGGCGAGCCTGGGATAGTCTTTTTTTGAATTCGAAAGTGGGGGGGATTCTAGGGTTGCAGGTTGAGCATGCTGCTAGCAATGGTGTTTCTGCAGATCAAGGAGCGGGGAATGAAGAGAACACGGAAGGGGACCCAAGGGTTAAGCAGAAAGACCCTGGTAAGGAGGCCAGGGTGGGAGAAGGAAACCCTTCCCCTTCCCCCTCGTCCCCAAAGACTCAGATAAAGGACCAAAGCAATAAAGCATCTCAGCGTCGATGGTCAACTCTTTTTGGCATTCAACCTTCAAGCAAGCTTTCCTTCCCCTCTATAAAGGATCTTTCTGATAAAGAGAAAGGTAATTTCATTATAGAAATTCCTGATGAGTTGGTGGATCACAATATTGCCTCTATGGACAACACTCTTGTAGGAAAATTTGTGGGATCTAGACCCAACATAGATATAGTGGGAAGCTTTACGATAAAGAAATGGGAGCTAAAGGGCGAGTCCTCGTCACTGCCATGGCTAAAGGCTTCCTTTCCTTTGAGTTTTCTTGCAAAGAAGACCATGACAAAATCCTTTGTGCCGACACTTGGTCAATAGGGAAGGCTACTCTTGTGGTCCAAAAATGGACCCCGAAGCTAGACCTCAATAGCTCTTTCTTCATACAGGGGCCGGTGTGGGTTCAGCTCCCAAAACTCCCTTTGGAATTTTGGGTTGAAGATGTCTTTGATGGTATTGCCAGATCCTTTGGCAGTTTTCTCTTGATAGACCTAGTGACTATGGCTAAAAGTTGCCTCACCTATGCTAGGATATGTATTGGGGTGGAAGAGGGCCAAGATATGTCGGGAATCATAGTTCTCCAATTTAAACTGGAAAAACACTTGCAAAAGTTGGATTATGAAAGTGTCCCTTTCTCGTGCCTCCACTGTAAGAAAGTGGGACATAAAGCTAGATCATGTCCAGTGCGCATGAACTTGGAAAAAGAAAGGAAAGCTCTAGTTGTTAAAAAGATGAAGCCAGATAATGATTTGGAACGCCTCCCAAGGAAGTCTACCAATCCTCATTCTGACTCACAGGTCTTGAATCACCAAGTATGGAAAAAAAAGGATAAACTTGTTAGGCCATTTTTCTGTCATAGCAAAAATCCTTTGAAAATGGCCTCCTCCCTGCAAATGTTTTTGTTAAATGTCCTACCCTGTGTTCTTCATGTTGTCACCAAGCTCTAGTCCAATTTGCACATGCTGAATTCATAAAACCCAAAAAGATATTCAAATTCTAAGGTTTGCAGGAAACAATTTTCAAAATCTGCCATAGTGTCGAAAACCTGTGATGTTTTCGGCTTCCCTACTACCTTTGTGTCATGTTGAAAATTCTGTATGTTTTCGATCTTTCACCGAAAACCCTATGTGTTTTCGACCTTGCATGTCTTCTTTTCTGCTGGCTCTCCTTGTTCATCTATCTTAACTGTGCAAGTGCGATGATGTGGGGCCAGTTTCTTCAAAGCGGCAGAGGGAGGAGATCAATGGTCGGCGTGTGATCGCATGGAATATTCTTACCCCATGTGATCATGCACCTACCGTTGATTTTGTTTGTTCCAAGCATCTCTTTGGTGAAGTGGGCCCAGTGTCAGAGGGGAGGACGGGGGGCATGTTCTTATTGGCTGTCGCATGGCTACATGTCAGACTTTTCTGACATGTGATCATGCGACCGCTTGCCATCTGTCCGGATGGTTCCCGGTTCTTAGCAGTTGGTGGTTTCTGTTTGGTTGGTCTGAGGCGATGATGCGGCAGCCTGGGGTTAGCTGTCGCATGATCGCATAGCCCAATTTTTGGCTATGCAATCATGCAACCGCTTGCCACGTGTCCCTGGGGCCCAGTAGCAAGTGATGCGGCATCTTCCAGATGCTAAGTGGCAGTGTTCTATTGGCCGGTGAGTGACAGATGTGGCAGTCTAATGGCCTTGTCGCATGATCGTAAGGGCCATTTCCATGGCTTGCGATCATGTGACAGAACCCTTGGTGTTGACTCCCTGCGGTGGTGGTTACGGTGGCCGTTAATGTTCGCGGGTTGTCGCATGTTCGCATAGCCCATCTTCGGGCTATACAATCATGCGACAGGGTGCCACATGTGCTGGGGCCCATCTGTATTTGTTGGTGGTCATGTTGGTAGGTGGTGTCATGGTGATCTCCAGTTGGTCTGAGCTAGCAGGATGATAAGGTTTGAACGCGGGCCCAGGTGGGGGTATCTCGATGGTGACATGGCAGATGGTAGGATGCATGTTAGTGGCTTGTCGCATGTTCACGTGAGCCAATTTTCTGGCTTGCGAACATGCGACAAACCCTTTTGTGGAAAGCGGCAGCGTCAACGGTTATAAAGAAGGTAGTGGGAAGTGGCGTCTTGCATGTTTGCATAGCCCATTTCTGGGCTATGCCATCATGCGACAACTGTTTGGCATCGCCGTTGTGGAGTTGACCTAAGGTGTTTGGATGTTTTAAAAACTCAAGCCCGCGAAGTGCATTGTGACCATTTGGACTTGCAGAGAGTTTTTGTAACAGAAAGGACTGGTTTTAAATGCTATCTTGGCTAGATTTGACTAGTTTGGTGGCGCTTGTTGCTGCGATGTGGTCCAAAATTTTTGGCAGTTAATTGCAGGGATTTGTACCATATAGGAATGATTTCAATCTTGGCTCGAGAAGTGTTTGCAAGTGGTTGATTAGACTAGTTTTTATGGCAATCTCCTGGTCTTATGGCCTGATCTTAATATCAGTCTGAGATCTTTTCTCTTTGGGTTGCCTAACTTTCATGCCCCTGCAATAAATTTTTTACCATTTACAATTGGTTTAGCTGTTGTAACCTACCCTAGCTGTCTGAAGCTTGTCGCATCCTATCTTTGGGATTTCAGTGTAGCTAGTGCTTTAAATGGTCAAATTTTTGACTTGTTCAAGGTTCCAGTTTTGAAGTTCTGAAGTGTTCCTAGTCTTGGATCCAAGATTGTAATACTTTTGCATTCGGTATTCTGTTGATGATAGAGAAAAATTTGCAGGTCTAAGCTATAATTTGCAAGCTTGACTCCTCTGGTTTGACTGTTTTCACTTAAGGATTCTTCATACTTAATACAAGTACAGGACTCTTATCTCTCCTTTGTGTCAACTTAGATAGATTCTGAACTTTCTAGTTCTCTGCATATTGTTTTATGTATATGTATCCATTCTTGAGTTCTAATCCAGGATTAGATGAAATGATGCTTTAGATGGAACATAGGTCTATCTTGTTGTTTATGTAAGGATATCTCATAAGTAGTGAAGGGGATTGTAGGTGTGTTTATGGCTTGGAATCTCAGCTATTGTCTGGTGTGTGTAGCATTCATGTTCTAGGAGATCTTGCCCAATGGATGAGGCACTAGCCTAAATGATTATCTCTTTATCAACAAATACTGATTGTTGTTGTTATGATCCCAAAAGCATAAATTAAGAACCATTCCTTAAGTTTGCAGTATTTGGCTGTGTAAGGTTCTACCCCATAGCAATGGAGAGTCAATGAGTGTGTGGTTAACATTCAGTACTTTCTTGGTATCCATTTACCTATTATTCAAACCTAGTTCTTGGTGTATGAAGTTTATTTTATACTAGGTTAGGTGCACCCACCTTGGTTTTGCAGAGCCAGAAGCAGAAGAGGGCATATTAAGTCCCTATAGTTGGTCCAGTTACCCTAAGACCTCATAACATTTTGGAGCTAACCATTCCTAAAATCCATCTGAGGGTATATTGGAAGCCTTATGGCATAAGAGTTTTTGAACACCAACAAAACTAGAGGAAAATCTGGTGATTCTGGACTCACCAGAAGATAAGGAAATCCCTCATGATGGGGATCCAAAGGAGAAAACTAAACCAGGTCAAGAGGGCTCGGCTCTTAGAATGGTGTCTCTCCAGTCTGAAGGCATTGACTTGGAAGTCAACATTATATAAGACTCCATTGACGACACCTATGACAATGGTTAGGGGGATGGGGGTGACTCATGTCTTGGTTCTACCTTTGCCTCCCTCATCCCAGATTCCTTAGAATCCCCTTTGGAAGATTGCTATTCTAGCCCGGCTAGGGGAAAACCTAGTGGCCTCTTGGACTCATACAACTATGCTGAGACATAGGACTCTAAAAAGGTACAACAAATGGACTTTCTTTTGGGTTCTATCTCTCCTAAACACCTCACCCAGATGGAGGAGCTCTTTGCTAAATACAAAGAGGAAAAATAGGGTAGGATAAAGGTTCAAAGAAAAAAGAGAATCAAAAGCAAAGATCCATCCCCAGTTTCTCCTATAGCTACAAGGAGCAAAAGTAGAGCTGACATTGGGGCAAAACTCAAATCCCCAGGCAGTAAGAAAGAAAGTCAGATTAGGCAAGATGAAACCAGTAGAAACATTGTAGATGGAACCTAGAAAACCATCTAGGTGGCCTACACTCCTAGCAAGAGATGTTAGTCAATTCAAAGGACCCTAGTGAGCTCTTTAGCTCAAATATGCTGATGATAAGAAAAAAAAAATTTTGTTCTGTAGTAGTTTAAAATATTGTGATTGCCATATATGATTCTCAATGGGGTAACAACTACTATTTTTCCCCTGGCCAGGTTCGCAGACATGGCTTCGGTCTAGGATTAGTCATCACTTTTTGTGCCACATGGATCTATTTCTCAGAGGTTGACCTTTCTATTCACATAATTTTATCTGTTGCCAACTGGGATGCTAATAGGATTTCCTTATAGGCAGCCAACAAGGAAACTTACTACATAAGGCACAATTATGAAACTTTCCACAAAGTCGAGCTGGATTCTCTGGATAGAGACGATCTTCAAAGTACATCAACTTTAACCAATAACGATTATTATTGCTTCAAGCTTTCTAGGAGAAGTTATTTCACTCATGGTGAGTTATGGTGGATCTGCATGAATTTCAATAACACATCACCTCCACACACTTTTAGGGCCCCCTTCCCCATATCTTGTATTAATTTCAAAAAAGCTACTTCTGGAAAGAGCGATGTTGAAGTTAGAAAGAAGGCAAGCAAAAATTTTCGGCAGGACCTGTGGTTTACCAAAGAAATCATGAAAGCCATGGTTGGGGTAAGTTTAAGAAGAGAGCTAGAGGGTAACAGTGAGAAATGGAAGAAGTGAACAAAAATTCAAAATGCCTTACAGAAAGGGGATGTTACCTCTTTTATTGAACGACTCCATGGGTGTAGGAAGGACATCACCAAAATCTTCGTCAAAACTTGGAAAGATGGGTCAGTGGAGATTGATGGCAAGATGTTCACTATCTCTAAGGAAGTTAGTTCGATGGTCACTAGCATTCCAACTGCGGAGAAAAAATTATACAGAGACCAAAAACTTTCCAACATTGTTGTTAAAAGGTTCACGAGGGATGACATAGAGATTGAGGAAGAAATGGATTCAGAAGAAGATGTGGGAAACCCCATTTTGGATTATGTTGTGATGTAGGATTAGGACAAGGAGGACTCCCCCAAACCAATGTAGGACCTCTCCGAACACCTGTCGGTTGATTTCACTATCAGTGAGGAAAAAACCCTTCCTCCTCATTCTAACACTAAAAATCAAGCCCCTGTGACTGAAGATAAAAAAGACCAGGGCACCAACCAGTCATCCATAAGGATTGATGAGATTGAAGAAGCCTCAGGGGGGAGTATCATAGTTGACATGATGGAGAAGGCGTGGGAAGCTATGAGAAACCCTAATACTAAAGGCAAAGGCCTAGGGTCCAGAACCAGAGTGAAGATGAGCCAGAATACCTCTTCTAGGTACGGATTTTATGGGGTTCAAGGAGAATCTAAAAAAATCACAAAATTGGAGAAAAAGATGGAAGACTCCATCCAAATCATGAAAGGGTGATAGTAACTAGTTTGTTATGCTAGTTCTCCTTTTGTTTCCTATGTTGTTGGTTTTAGCTGGTTTTGGGTGTTTGTTCCCCCTTTTTGTTCTAGCTTCTCTTTTTTAGTGAACTTATTTTCTAATCTATTTTGGTAACTTTTTGGGTTTCAGATCCTTGTAAAACCTATTTTTTCTTTAATTTCAAAACTTAAGACCTTTTGATTCCAAAATACTAAGATAAATATTAGATGAAGTAACTTGGAAGAACACAATCTCAATATATTTGATGGGATTCTTTTTTTGCAAATGAAATGGAGACATAGATTCAACCAATACCTAGATAATCATAGCTAGAGAGTGAAGGTATTATGATTTATTATTAATAGGTCTTTCATGTAATTAAACAAAAGGAACAAGAACCCATAACTTATTCAACTTTCATCAGCCATCACCTTTGTTCACCACTACAAAAATGTGAGGAGGAAAGTGTTCCATATCCTTGACATCGGGGGAACCTTTGTTCAACACTACAAAAGTGTAAGGAGGAAAGTGTTCCATCTTTGGTAATCACAACATTAGGGTTTTGAGAACCCTAAGGATATGGGTTCCCTTTCAATTTTATAGCTTCAACCCATGACTTTGTGGGGATAAAGGTTTTTCCCTTGAGTGCCCTAGAGGCCCCAATCCTTTCTTTCCCAACATTGAACCAATTTTTGGAATGAAATATGTCCTTCATAGGCTCATGTACCGTTGTGTTCAACTGCAAAGATTTGTGTTGTCTCTAATAACTAGCTTTCCCATTCTGATTAATCCTTTTGTTCTACAAATTTTGAAACCCTCCAAAAATTTATGAAATAGGAATTAGGGTTTAGTGCTCATTTGTCCAAAAATGAGTCCAACTAGGCTATAGAGCCATGTCCACCCAGTGTCCCATTGGAAAACTCATTGAGGGACATGTGTAGTTTGAGACCTAAATGGATCCCTTAAAGGATGATTTTTAGCTAGTGCTTTATCTCCGCATGTAGTCTTAGACATCAATACTTCTAGAAATTTTGTAGCCCCATAATGAAAAATAATAAATGTTAATTACTATAAATTTTATAACCTATATATATTGTCTAAAACAACAATTTTGCCTTTAAGTTTCACCTTTGAAATGGGTGTCCTGATATATTTTAAATTTTTAAATAAATTAATTTTAACATAACAAAAATTATATGATCAATCAAATTTGTTTTTTGACTTCAATTGCATTGATTTTACAAAGTCTACATATATATATTTTTAATTTTTAGATAAATAAAGAAGATATTATAACCATTTCAAGAATCAATTTTAGATCAAGTTGATTTATTTGAACATGAATTATATTAATTTTTTATGAAGTATGTATGTATATGTATATGTATATTTATATGTATATATGTATATGTAATACATATTCATATACATATACATATACATATACATATACATATACATATATGTATATGTAATACATATTCATATGCATATGCATATACATATACATATACATATACATAAATAAAACTCATAATATGAAGTTACAATAATTTCATGGGTTGCATTCACTATTGATGCTCTACAACAAAGAAAATGCTATTTAACATTTGTGGACAGAGGAGGGAATGAATTATGGAAGCAGACCCTTCCATAATTCAGTAGTTTTCCATAGGTTGAGACTCAGAAGTATGATCTTCCACATCGTGAGCGTCCAAGTTTTATTCTTGAGTATTCACATCTCTATTCAAATTAATTTATTTAGTTTTAAAACAATGTTTTTAATTGAAGTTATCTATCATTGTCTACTTGCAAAAATATATGAGAATCCAAATAGCCTCTAGGGAAAAATTATAAGGATTATATACCTTGACTCGAATGTCCCAGAAATAATTTTCTCAATTAGAAATCCTCTAACTGGTTAGCGATGTGTAGTTTTATTGTCAAGTGTAGATGCATCCTCCTCCCTTATTTGTTATGGGTTATTAACTTAGGTGAAAAGGCCTTATTTTGGTCAGATTTGGGGAACAGTTTCCCCTAGTTATCTATCCTCCCAAATCTTCAACAAGCCAGAGCAATATTGGAACAATGGTGGGGCCTTAAGGTCTTAGACTATTTTTTTAAGGAAGGTGATGAAATTAGGTGGAAAGGATTTGATGACCTTCCTATTCGTCAAGATGAGATGAGAGAGCTTAAAAATATTCTCAAGTAGAAACATATCTCTATCAACTGGGCTAAGGATTACTTGATCTGGAACATGAGTAAGAGTGATAGATATTTAGTTAAAGAGGGGTATTTATCATTGATCTCTTGGTGTTCTCAACCTAGTCCTCTCTTCGAATTTGTATGGCATGATGAAATATTGCCTAAGGAAGGTGCTTTCCTTTGGTTGTCTATCTAGGATAGAATTATGACTAGTGGTCACCTTTATCATCTTGGTATTTTGGAAGCCTTTCGGTGTCATATGTGTAATAAGGATTTGGAGGACACCAATCACCTCTTGGTGGGTTGTGAGTTTTCTCAAGAAGTGTGGAGATGGGTATTGGGCAAGCTTGGGTGGCAAGGCCCATCATCCTATGAACTCAAGAAACTTATTTTTCAATGGTCATTTCTACATAATGAATCCTTCTTCTTGGTCATGTGGAGATTTATTACGGTTGCAGTTATGTGGTGCATCCAGTGGGAGAGAAACAAAATAATATTGAAAAATGAAAAATCCACTTTTGATCAAGTATGTTCTTTGGTGGAGAAATATGTGTCAAAAATGGTGAACGCTCATTTTACGAGGGTGAAGTCCCTATCTTCCACCTTCACCTCTTCACATAATGCTATTATCAATAACTGGAAGAATATCTCACTCCCTTTCAAAGGTTTTCTCATAGGAAAAGTGCCAAACATCAGATTAGAAGAGACATCAAATGTGCTCCTCTAGATCAAAATTTTATGAAAGTGAATTTTGATGGTGCTTCAAAGGGAAATCCAGGTAGATTGGGAGCTATTTTTCTTCTTAGGAATTCAAATTATTTTACAATTTAAGATTCCTATTATAGACTCCCAGATGTGTCAAATAATTTAGCCGAGGCAAGCTCCTTCTTTGTGGGGTTAAGCTGGCCGTGAAACTAGGTATTCAAAATTTACATACTGAAGGCAACTCTCAGATGATCACATCCTCCCTTATATCTAAAATAGGTGTGCCTCTGGCCTCCAAATTTTGAGTTCTCTCTTCTCCTTCTGAAATTTCTTACTCTTTTTTTCAGCTAATTCTCCCCTTTGGGGTTGATGTTCCCCTCTCCTGGGCTTTCTAGGGGATCATTTTTCTATATAAATCTGTGGCTCCTAGGTATGTCTTGGACAACCATTTTATAATATGAATAGAAAGGAGGGGGGTTTTTCTTCCTTGATTCTTTCTCCCTGAGCTTCTTGAAGCAGTGTAAATAAATACTTAATTATTAATATATTATAATAACCCTGCCATTTTTTCCAAAAAAATAAAATAAAAATATATGTGTATTCAAATTCAAATTAATATACATATCTTGATTATATTTATTTTAAGAAGGATAGATATGTATTTGGGAATATCTTATTTAATTAAAAATATGTTTAATTCAGAAGAATCAAGACAAAAACCAAGTTCAGTCATTTAGCTTTACAAAATTTTATTAATTACATATCATGAAATCAATTTTATTGTAATTTTTGTAGACAATATATGACATGTGCATAGTTAGTGAATTGTTTTGCATCAATCATAAGTAACTATTTTTGCAATTATAATCTTTGTAAATTTAAAATATTTATTTAATAATTTCATATATTATACAAATTACTTATATCAAATATGATTGGTGGAATTGGTTTGATGTTATATTTATTTAAATTTAATTTTGATTATATTTAAATATAAATTTATTTATTTGAAATAATACATTTAAAAATGGGTTTACTTTTCCTTTTAAAAAGTGGTTTACTTCACCAAATCTATTGCTCTTCGATTGGGTCTGATCATTCTTAGAGTCATATCAGATCAGCAAGGGGGATTCATCCCTCATAAGAATATGGTAGAAGGTGCACTTGTTGGACATGAAGTTATTCATTCCATTAAGGCTGAGGGGATGCAAGCCATGATTCTGAAACTTGACAGTATGAAGCCCTATGATAGGGTTAGTTGGTCTTTTTTAACATAGGTTTTGATTAAGATGGGCTTCGGTATGAAGTGTGTTAATTGGATCTTATCATGTATTAAAGGGGCCAATTTTTTAGTTCTTATCAACGGTTCCCCATGTGGCTTCATCTCTTCCACTCGGGGAGTATGGTAGGGAAAGCATGGTCGAGGCATATGCCATTAAACAAACCCTAGATGACTATTGCTCAACATCAGGCCAAAAGCTCAATGAGGTAAAATCAAAAGTTTTCTTTTTCAACACTCCTTTTCTAGTCCAACAGGCCATCATCATTTTTTGGGGATTTTCTATTATAGTTGTTCCATGTAGATATTTGGGAATTACTTTCTTTCAAGGGGTAGGTAAGACAACTTTTTTGGATAACATCCTTCAAACCATTCAGGATAGAATTGCTGCTTGGAAGGCCAGTTGCTCTCCTTGGCAGGTAGAGTTCTATTGGTAAAATGTGTTCTTAGCTCAATTCCTATTTATGTGATGTTAGTTCTACTAGCTCCAAAAGCAATTTTGGAGGCTATTCAGAAGTCCATTAAAAATTTTATTTGGAAAGGAAATCTTGATGATAAGCCTAAGATTCCTCTTATATCATGGGATACCATATGCACTTCTAAATATTGTGGCGGTGTTGGGTTGCAGAACCTTTTTTAGAGGAAAATCAGTCTAGGAGCCAAGTTACCATTGAAATATTATGAGAATCCAAGGTCCTTTGGGAAAAAATATTGAGAGGTAAATATCTTGACAATTTTGATCCAGCTAGGATTTTTACTATTAAGAACCCTCCCACTGGATCTGCCATGTGGAACTTTCTTGTGAAGTGTAGAAAAATCATCCTCCCACATCTTTCTTGGGTCATAAACTCAGGCAACAAGGCTATGTTTTGGACTGATTCCTGAAATGGTCTTCCCCCTCCATCTTCTATTTGTAACCTTTCTTTAGCCAAATAAGTTTTCAAAAATTACTAGGGAGTTCAGGTCAAGGATTATTTTATGATTGAATTGGTTGAGGGCATCCAAAGGGTGGTTTGGAAGCATTTCTGCCTCCTTCCTTTCCCTCAAGTTGAAAAGGATATTCTTTCAGGTTTACTTGAATAGAGGTCTCTTGTCTACACAGAGGATGATGATTCTCTCATCTGGGTTAAAGTAGCTTCTAGGAGATATACGGTGCAGGAAGGATATTTATCTCTATATGTTAAAGACACAATTGGATAATACTTTGTTCCAATTCTACTGGCACAATGTAGTTATGCCTAAAGTAGGTTCATTCCTTTGGGTAGCACTTCATAAAAGACTATTATCCAGTGATCGACTTCTTAGATTGGGAATATCAGATAGATTCCATTGTGTCCTTGGTGGGATCACTCTTGATGATGTAAACCACTTGCTCATAAATTGTGATTTTTCTTATGATTTATGGTCTTGGGCTCTTGGCAAATTGGGTTGGTAGGGTCCTTTACATTGTTACCTTCATCAGTTTCTCCAACAATGGTCTTTGCTTCGCAAAGACTCTTTTTTCATAGAAATTTGGATGGTTGTTCTAGCTGTAATCTCTTGGTGTTTATGGTGGGAAAGGAACAAGAGGATCTTGAGGAAGGAATGGTACATGGTTAATTAGGTCATTTTGTTGGCAAGGAAGTCAATCTCAAAAATGGTAAATTCCCATATTAGCAGTTCGAAGTCTCTATCATCAACTTTCTCTTCTCAAGAATCCAAGATTTTGAATGATTGGTCCTCAATTCAAATGCTATTTAAGGGAGTTCTAATTGGTAAGAAATATAAACAAAACATTAGGAAGGATGTGAAATGGGAGCCTCCAGATAATTGCTTTGTCAAGTTAAATTTTGATGGTGCTTGTAAAGGGAATCTAGGGGTCTCGGGAGCTGGGTGGGTTCCATGAAATACACAAGGCCATGTTATTCAAATTACAGGTGTTAGACTTCCTTGTGGGTCGAATAATTTGGTAGGATACAGGGCTTTATTGTTGGGTATTAAGGGGGAAATCCATTTGGGTATAAAGTAGATTCATTTTGAAGGTGATTTCTAGCTAGTCACGTCAGCAGTATCCTTGGGTAAGTCTATGAATTGGGAGATTAATTATGTTCTAAGTGAAGTGCACAAATCCATTCCATTATTTGAGGAATATAAGGTATCTTACTACTATAGAGAAGCAAATGGGCTTGCTGACTACTTAGAAAATTTGGGATTTTTTTTACATCATAGTTCTTTTGAATGGGAACATAATTAGGTAGTGTCTTCTCTCCATACCAATAACAACTTGGCCATATTCTCAAGGGAGTTATCCTAATGATTTTATTGCATGAGTTAAGATGGATTGTGCCTTTTCATTGAGTTTCAAGTATGTTGGTGGTTTTTTACTCTTCACCCATGTGATCAATTTTATTTTTAGCGAAGGTGTTGAAGGAAGGCTTGGTGTCTGCTGAGGAGGTTCATTGTGCCATTCAGGGGTATTGACTTTGGCCTTCCATAGTTTGGGTGGGAGGTCTTTTCTCTCCAGACCTGTTGGACATGAAGATGGAGTATGTTAGGCAATGGACAACAATATTTTTGTAGATGCCGATGTCACTATGGGGGCAAGGTTAGGCTAAGAATTTGATCGACTTTGTTAGGAGGCATAATTTTGGGTAGTATTAAGGAAAATTTTTTCAAGATGTTCTATATGGCCTTGTATGTCTATATTGTATATTGAAGATTTTTTTAAAATTTTAAAATTTAAAATTATATTATTATTATGACTTGATGTTTTGTAATCAATAATTAGTTATCAATCTAAATTTACAATATTCACTGATAAAAAAAAAAAATTTACAATATTCAAATAAATTTGAAGATATTAAATAAAATAATAAAAAAACTTATTTCATTTGAACCATCTAGAAGTTTATCAAGCAAATGTATATGTCCTTAGAATTACCACCATAATTCAAACCTATACAATTATAATTAACAACAAGTAGTGACACTTGTTTGTTGTTCATTTTGAAAAAATATCATACTTATTATTATAATTGAATATTTTTAAAAGTAAATGATTATCAATTTGAATATTAAATGTAGATGATTTTGTTTTTGATAGAAAAAGCAGCAAGAGGGTGCTGGCCCATGGTACATAAAGATTAGAAGAACATTAACAACATATTAATAGCACTAGTCCCATAGCAGATAATCAATAGAAAGTCAACAAAAAAAAAGTGTCTAGTCTACCTCTATCAAAAACAAACTTAGAGGTCCTTTTCAAAAATATCGAACAATAGTAGCTTATCCAGAAATTAAAGAGCATATTAATAGTAACTTGCACATAGGGATAATCCAGAGTCTTAAAAAATTAACCATAAAACAAGAAAGAAAATTATGGAACCTGGGGCCAACAGGCCTGAAGCATACCAAAATCCACATGTCACCAGTAGCAACTAGGATCTCCCACCCATACATTTTGACATCAGGGTCATGGCCCACTCTTCCTATAGAAATAGGAAGAGGTCTCTGTTATCCTCATCAACTTCCAGCTTACCACCAACCAACTTCTCCTACACATTGTATAGGGTCACAACTGACACATGCATGACTTTGAGGGAAAATTTATTAAAATCAGCAAAACGGGCTTTGATTTCCCTCATTTTTTGTTTGAGGCCGAGGATCTCATTATCTTGCTCATTGAACTTTTGTTTGAGGGAGCCTTTAAACCTATCATTCTCATCCATCGCCATAGTAGTGTGTTGAGCATGAGGGGATTTGGTCTGCTAGGTGTGGGGATAGAGTGGGGGTGGGATATTTCTACAAGGCATATCATCCATCACCGGCAGGGGATTCAAGGGGAGAGGGCTACCAGAACTAGGGGAGCTCAAGTGTTCTGCAGAGGAGCCCTCAACCAAACTAGAGGAGGTAGAGGTGTCCCTATTCTCCGAGTGGGACTTGTCCTTAGAAGCCATTTCCCTGAGTCTTCTTTTGCATTTATCCTTGGCAATTCTATTAGAACACCTGATAGTGCCCCCCAAATCCACCTTCAACAAAACTTGGCTGCCCAAATTCCTCTATTTTTTGGGCTTCCTCTCAGTTTTAGGGGTGCTATCAACCCCCATCTTATCCTTAGCTTCCATGGACTTAGAGACATGAGATTCCTCTAAATCCTCTACCTTTTTAAAAGGGGTCCTCACACATCTCTTATGGCCTTTACCATCATGTGTGACAAGGCCAGTCTCCTGCATCTCCTGGATGGACTGGTAGGGGGACTAAGAGGGGTTATTAGCTCCCAGAGGAGAAATGTCCTAGGTGACATCCTTGATAATAAGGGGGGCTTGGGGTGGAGGGAAAATCACTTTATGGAAGTTGTATAGATAGTGTCAAAGACCCTAGTGTAGGATGGGGATCAGATTCTCAGGATTCTTGTTCTCCTTAATATTTAGGATGTTGCTTTCCAGCAAGTGGAGGAGGTAGAGCGGGGTGGAAATGAGGTCCCTATTCCTGATATGGTTGAGGAATGATAGGTGATAGTAATAAAATACAGTAAATTTACCCTCAAGAGTGAAGTATTTCATAACAATGTGACACACCTTGGGCCAAAACTTTGGGAGCAACTTACGGTTGAATCCCCTAGACTTCTTCATAGGCTTTTCACTCGGCCTGAAGAACTGGTTGAGGCTGGTAATGTTTGGTGTCCTACTAGTTTTTTTATACTTCCTACCCTCCGTAGATAGACCCGTGGCCTTAGCAATGAATTCCTCATTAATTTGAAAGTGTATGCCCCCAACTGACACCTTCTTGTTGTTCCAAGAGGAAATGAATTACTTGGAGATTTTCTCATCGTGGCCTCCCTTCATTCTTTCCATGAAGCCCTAGATGCCACTGTCTTTGTAGTAGTGGGTCACCAGAGGGTCGGAGGTGAATTCCTCCTCAATTTTATCCATCTCTATGTGCAAATTTTTTCCACCCATATCAACCAAACTAATATCCACTTCAAAAGTCTTTTGAGAAATATAGAGCTGAACTTCACAAACCTGGGTATAAAATAGGGTTTTTTGAGTTAACCATTTTATGATATTTTTATTCGTAAAAGGCATAAGATGGGTGGTTTCTGGGTAGTTGACCTCTCTACACAAAAATCTAGTGGATCTCCAAGCATAATAATTAGAAATTAAGCCATATTTTCTACTAGTATCCTTGGTTATCAAAATTACCCACTGATGCAGACAACTATTCTTCCACACATACTCACACAAAAAGAAATTATGAACATTTATGAGATTTTGCAAATACATAGTCATAACTAGGGTAATCATCAAATTAAACCAATGCTTAATCAAAGTGCGTCCCTCAGTAATATTGGTGACAACTTGACTCAATTTAAACATTGTTGGTGACCTATTTTTTATGCCTGATCAACCGTTGGGTCTCCCTTGGTAGCTCATTGACCTCCTCCCATTTAACTAGCCTAGCTTGGTTAATCCCAATGGCAGCTATAGAGTCTTCTACCATGTTACCTTCCCTATAGGTATGTGCTATATTCATGTTTTGGAGGTTGTTGAGAAGCTCCCAAATTTGCACTATTATGGTGTTCACCCACCACCTCGCATTCGACCTTTGTTTGATAGCCTCCACAATCACTTTGGAATCCCCCTCGATCATCAGTATTTTGGTATTCATGGAGATGGAAAATTTTATACCCCATAGAAGGGTCGTGCCTTTAGCTTGATTGACAATACTATTCTTGAGTGGCCCAACATAAGCCAAAAGGAAAGCACCATTATGGTCTCTTAGCACTCCACCCCCACCCTAGGTAAGGTTATTCACTTCCTTATCAAATTTTAATTTACTCTAGCCAATGGGTGGGGCAACCCATCTAGTAGAATTTCTAGCCATCAACCTGGAGTTGTCAAATCTAGTGAAGCCAGTCAAGAAATTTCAATTTTTAGCCATTTTGATCTCCTAGGAAGCAAGGGGTGCTGAGGGGAGTTACCAATTAGCCGAGCCAACATTTTCACATAGGAGCTTGGCGCCCAGACGGAGAGAGATCTCAAGTAGGTAATCTGTCTCCCTAAAGATCTTGTTGTTCCTTGGTTTCCAGATAGTCCAGTAGATGTATAGGGGAAGAAGCTGGCATAGGAGATGGAGGAGAGGGTGATTGGAGGGGGATCACCAACCAATGAATTGGTGGAAATCTTCTTCTAGGACCCAAGGGACCCTGAATTTTCCAATAACTCCCTGCCAAATACTAGTAGAGTAATCACAGTGTATGAACAAGTGGTTCACATTTTCCTCCTTTTTGCAAAGGACACATTTGCTAGCCAGGGAGAATCATCTTCTTATGAGGTTGTCATGAGTTAAGAATTTACCATGCATAAGCATCCACCAGAAGAAATTAATTTTTAGAGTAAGATGAGGGACCCAAACCTTTTTCCAATCTCCCAAACCATTCTCTTCCTTTAGAAGAAGGTTGTAAGCAGTTTTGACTGAGAAGGTTCCTGCTTGGGTGGGGGCCCAAATAATGGAGTCTTGTCCCATAATTCTAGGAATCCTAACATTCCCCAGGATTTCCATGAGCTCATTAGCCAAGTTTTCTAAGTCCGGTCTATCCCTAACCAGAAGAGCTATATCCTTCCATTGCCCTTCAGACATGTAGTTGAAGGTTCTCTTACCAAGGGTAGGTCTAAGGTAGTTCATGAGGGGGCCAAACCTTTCACCTAGGGTAGTGTAGTTATGAATCCAAGAGTCATGCCAAAATCAAATGGATCTCCCATCCCCAAGTTGCTAGAATATACCCTTAGATAGCATGGTTTTGCACTTGCAAATGTTTGCCCAGAGTTTGGAGCCATTAGGAAGGTCATTATCTTGGTACATCATCCAATAAGGGTGACCTTGGAGGTAGTTAGCTTCCATTATCCTACACCAATCTTCTTTCCTTTCAATGAGTTTCCAAGCCACTTTCGTAGTGAGGGCCCTGTTCAACAAGCCAATTTGCCTAAGGCCTAGACCACCCAACCATTTAGGAAGACAAACCATTTTCCAATTGAATAGGGACATCCTCTTTCGTTCTTCAAAGCCCACCGATAGAAAAGTTCTTTTTATCCTTTCCAACCTATCTACCATGTTTCTTTTGATCTTGAAGAGTGACAAAAAGTATATAGGAATCCCTTGGAGAGTAGAAGCCACCAGCTAGAGTTTACCAGTGTTGCTCAGAATCTTCCCTTTCCATCCAACAAGATTTTTCTGAGTTCTTTCTAGGATGGAATTTCAAAATTCTTGGGAGACCTCTTTGATAGTGAGAGGGAGGCCAAGGTAGGTAGAGGGGAGCGAAGCTGATTGTCACCCAAAATTTGAAGCACTCTTGTTTGGGTCAATAGAGAAGCTAATTATTTGTGTACATTCTTGAATAATATGGATAAACTTCTCATTAAAGCCCATTCTACTAAGAATTTTCTGGAGGAAGGACCAATTAACCTTATCATAAGCCTTAGAGATATCAAGTTTAAAGGCCATACCTAGTGCTTTTCTCTTGTCCATGGAGTGGATAATATTGTGAGTCAATATGGCCACATCTAGGATCTACCTTCCTAGAACAAAACCTTTCTGAGTAGGACTTATCATCTTGTTGAGGAGGGGCTTCATTCTATTGAGCAGGATCTTCATGAGGATCTTATAGAATGTGTTACAAAGACCGATAAGCTTGAAGTCCAACATATAGGTAGGGTTGTCATTATTAGGGACTAACACCCATTCTGAAGAAGTCTCTAGCAACACGGGAAACTTCTAATCCAACAATATCCCAATATTCTAAGAAAAAGGGTGGGGGGAAACCATTAGGTCCTAGAGCTTTATAGACACCCATAGAAAAGATGACATCTTTGACTTCCTCATCAAAAACACATTCTATGAGATGATCATTATCACTAGGAGTAATAGCATATTGGATGTGTTTGAGCAGTTGATTTTGCACATTGATTGGGTAGATATGTCCAACATTAGAGTATAATCCATGATTGTGTTAATGGTGTTTCTTCTTTTGTGATTGATAACAGATCTATGAAAGAAGGTTGTATTCCTCTCTACTTCAGTAAGCCATTGAATCCTAGATTGTTGCTTCTAGTATATTTCTTCCCTTC
>BSBK01014905.1:0-10000 GCA_027943335.1 Chamaecyparis obtusa | reverse complement strand
CTGGAAACCGCTCCTTCCGCAAATGAACCATGACTTCATCACCAACCTAAAATTCCTTATACCTCCTTTTCTAATCTGCCTTAGCCTTATACTGTGCATTCATCTTGGCAATATGCTTCCTCACCTCCCAATGGATGTTCTTCAAGTGTTCTGCAAAATCCTCAGCTTCAGCACTACTTATTTCTCCTTTATCCATCTTCCTCAATTCAGATGCATTTCTTGGACTACTTCCATATACAATCTAGAATGGTGATTTACCAGTGCTCCTGTTGACAGAATTATTGTATGCAAATTCCGCCTGTGGTAAAATAAAATCCCATCCTGTTGGCTTATCTCCAACCAAACATCTCAGCAAATTTCTCAAACTCCTATTCACCACCTCTGTCTGTCCATCAGTCTGTGGATGATGTGATGAACTAAACTTCAAATCTATCTTCAACTTCTTCCACAATGTCTGCCAAAAATATCCAACAAACTTAGTATCTCAATCTGAAACTATGGTCTTTGGCAAACCATGAAGTCTCACTACTTCTCTGAAAAACAATTCTACTACATGAATAGCATCGTTAGTCTTCTTGCAGGGAATGAAATGTGCCATCTTTGAAAATCTGTCAACCACTACAAAAATTGAATCATGTCCCCACTGCGTCCTCGGTAAACCAAGAACAAAGTCCATACTGATATCCTCCCAAGGCTTCTCTGGTATAGGTAATGGCTGATACAACCCTATATTCTGCTTCGTTCCTTTCGCCATCTGACATACTCTGCAACTCTGTACAAACTTCTTCACATCTTGCTGCAACTGTGGCCAATAATAATTTTCACTAACCAAAGAAAGGGTTTTGTCACGACCAAAATGTCCAGCCAATCCTCTGCTATGCTTCTCCTTGATAAGATTCTCCCTCATAGAACTTCATGGAATGCACAACTGACTCCCTTTGAATAGCATATCATCTTGGATGATGAAATCCAACCATTTCCTCCTGTCTAGAGTAATAGGTTCTGTACAAGCTTTCCAAGCTTCACCAAAATCAGGATCCTCTGGATACAAATTCTTGAGTTCCTTGAACCCAACCACTTCAATCTGCATTTCTGTCAGCAATAGTTGCCTTCTACTAAGAGTATCTGCAACCCTATTAGACTTTCCACTCCTGTGTTTCAAAACAAATGTATAACTCTACAAAAACTCAACCCATTTCAAATGCCTTTGATTCAATTTTCCTTGACTATTCAAATATTGCAAAGCTTGATGATTAGAATACAAAAAAAACTCTTTAGGAAGTAGATAATGTTTCCACTTCTTTAATGTCTTAACTATAGCATAAAATTCCTGATCATAAATAGAATATTTCCTCTTGGCATCATTTAACTTCTCACTGAAATAACCAACAGGTTTACTTTCTTGGCTCATAACAACTCCTATTGCGAGTACCACTAGCATCACAATCTACTTGAAACACCTTATTAAAATCTGGAAGTGCTAAAATAGGTTTGTTCTGTAACTTTTTGTTTCAACAATTGAAACTCTTTTCTGCCCCTTTTAGGCCACTTAAACTCTTTTCTATCCCCTCTCATTGTTTCAGTCAAGGGTCCACAAATACTGCTAAAATTTTGGATAAACTTTCTGTAAAAGCTAGCTAGACCATGAAAAGATCTTACCTCAGTAGCACTCCTTGGAGTAGGCCATTCAAGGATAGCCTGTACCTTCTTTGGGTCCATTTTTAGACCTTCTGCTGAGACTACAAATCCCAAATACACTAACTCTTTCTTCACAAAACTGCACTTCTTCAAGTTAATCAACAATTTCTCATCTCTCAACTTCTCAAACACCATATGAATATGCATCATATGTTCCTCCAATGTCTTGCTAAAAATCAAAATATCATCTAGGTAAACAATGACAAACTTACTCAGAAATTCTTTCAAAACCTTGTTCATGAGCTGCATGAAAGTGCTCAGTGCATTGGTTAGCCCAAAAGGCATGACTAACCACTCATATAGTCCTTCCTTTGTCTTGAAGGTAGTATTCCATTCATCTCCTTCTCTGATCTGAATTTGATGATATCCACTCTTCAGATCTATCTTTGAGAAATACACAGCTCCACTCAAACAGTCCATAATATCATCCATTCATGGCAATGGAAACCTGTACTTGATTGTGATCTTGTTTATTGCCCTAGAATCTGTACACATCCTCCACTCTCCATTCTTCTTTGGTGCTAATACCACTGGTACAACACAGGGACTCAGACTCTCATGGATCAATCCTTTCTGTAACAGTTCATGTACTTGTCTGTTCAACTCCTCACTTTCTGCAGCTGTCATTCTGTGTGCTGCCTTATTTGGCAAAATCGCTCCTGGAATCAAGTCCATCTGATGACTGATCTTTCTGACTGGTGGTAATCCATCAGGCATGTTATTGGATACAATATCCTGAAACTCATTCAACAAATCTTCAATTTCTACAAGAACATCTTCTACTTCCTCTTTACCAGCTTTTGGAATTAAAGCAAAATATACATGCTCATGCCTCATACCATCTAGGAAATTTCTTCCATCAACAAAAGTTATCCTTGCATTACCACATACCTTTTCCTCAGCCTTCAATGGTTTTAGCTTATGTCACACTCCATCCTTTGTCAAGGAATAGGTATTCGCATGACCATCATGTACAGCACATCTGTCAAACTCCCAGGGTCTACCCAACAACATATGACATGCATCCATAGATATGATATCACACAATACCTCATCTTGGTATCCACCAATCTTGAACTTCACCAGGCATTGTTCATTGACCGTGACCTTGTGGTCATCTTGTACCGAGGCAATTCGATATGGATGTGGATGTTTCTGTCTCTTGAGCTTCAACTTTGTCACCATCTCTTCTGACACCAAATTGTCAGTGCTTCCACTATCAATGATCACATCACAATATTTACCTTCACACTTGCACCTGGTGCGAAACAGGCTCCTCCTTTGCTCAGGTTCATTCTCACCACTCAATAGGACTCTTCTGTTAATCAACGTTTCTCCTCTTTCAGCATCTTCAGAATTTGATGATTTGGCATCTTCATCTACATGTGCAACTCTAGCCTGGCCTTCATTTCTCTTGTCTGTTCTTCCTTGGCGCTGACGATATTCAAATGCCCTATGACCTTCTTCTCCACAGTGAAAACATGTTCCATGGAAGCCACCTCTTCCAGATCCTTGTCCTCTTCCTCTTCCTCTCTGATTTCTATTATTCTGATCCTGGAAGCGATTGGAATTATTTCCTCACTGATTCTGACTGCTACTGGCCTCATCCTTCTTTTTTGGATCTTCATTTCGGCCACCATATGACCATCCACCAAATCATCCACCGTGACCTCTTCCGTTTTTGTCTACTCTCAAACTTCTTGTTCAGTTTTTCCTCTACTTTAAGGGCAAACTGGTATGCATATTCAATACTGTTCATTCGAACCAGATTCAGCTCCTCCTGAATGCTTGGCCTTAACCCATTAAGGTATCGGGCAACTTTCTCCTTATCAGCTTCTGCATGGCCTATTCTGATGAGAAGTCGATAGAACTCCTCTGTATACTCCTGAACAGATCTTCCTTCTTGCTTCAAACTCTGTATTTTCTTCAGTAGGCCAAGCTCATAATCAACAGGAATGAACTGTCGCTTCAATTTATCCACCATCTGATCCCATCTTGTGATTTTATCTTTCCCTCTTCTATTTCGCTCCAATTGAATTTCTTGCCACCAAATCTTCGCATGACCCTTCAGTCTGGCCTTCGCAAATTTGACCCTATCAGGATCCTCAACATCTTCATACTCAAAATATTCCTCACATTCATTGATCCATTCGATCAATTCCTCTGGGCTAAGATTTCCAAAAAATGTAGGAACCTCAATCTTAGGTCTTTTTCCAATCTTGGAAATCGCCCGAAAAAGTCTTTCTTTCTCCTGGTTCACAATTTCAGCTTCTCATTGATATTCCTCTTCGGCTTCATCCTCGCTTTCATCTTTGACATTAAGATTCATTCCTCTGCGAATCTCTTCTTGCAATGCTCGCACTTGTCTCTGCAGCTCTCTAACCTCAAGTGTTACAACACCAGCTCTTCCGCCATGTTCCCTTCGTGGAGGCATTTTCGTGATGCGCGCTGAAACCTTAGCCATAGTCCTGGTACAAACTGCCTCACAGTCGGTGATCTATTTACACACTCAAGAACTCCTGCTCTGATACCACTTGATGAAGGGTGCTTCCCTTAATACCACAAACACATAATAGAAATAGAGAAACAACAACAATATACAAGAACAGAAAATTGGCTTCTTGTTATCTCCATAAATGTGGAATTACAAACTTTCAGAATTACAATATTCTATAGGCATTCCCTTACAATATTCTATAGGATAAAGCCTCGAACTATTACCCAGATCTACTACCCAGAACTATTCTGAACTGCCTAAGACAATAATATAGCCTTCCTTATATAGGCAATTTTTCCACCACCTCGGAAGGTTCCAGAATTTTAGCCAATAAGGCCGACCAAACTTAGAATTATTTTATTTTACATTTTATTACATCATAGTCAGCTCAAGATAACCTTTGAAACCCGAACATAAATTTTGAAGAAAATTATTTTCCGCCATTTTGGGTGGCCCAACTTCTGAAGACCATAAGTCATCACCAGTTGACCCGATCGGCTATTATAACCCCATTTCAGAAATGCCACGAAGTGCTCTACAGGCTTGACCTGCGCAAGCGCCCCGTCACCCAAATTTTTAACCTCATCCGGGGCCTCTAGAGCCTTCAAAACTGAGTTCAAAGTTTTTGTACCCTGCTGCCAATACCGAAAATCTTTAATATCTTCCAATATACACTTGATCTGGCAATGAAACTTTACTGAGAGAATTATATGACCAAAATGAACCTCCAAGAAAGAAATCAGATCATTCTGAGCACATACAAAAATTACCAAAAATGGTAACTTTCCATAAATAGTAGCTCTGCACAAAATAGCCCTTATTGAATATAAAAATAGAAATTTTTATTTATTTATTTGGGTGATGCAAGATTGCTCTTACACCCAGGATGCTCCTCCATCATATATATATATATACATATATATATATGTATATATATGTATATATATGTATATATATGTACAGATATACATATATATATGCAGATACATATATATATATATATATATATATATGTAGATACATATATATATATATATATATGTAGATACATATATATATATGTATCTACATATATATATATATATATGTATCTACATATATATATGTATCTATCTGTATATATATACATATATATATATACAAATATATACATTATACATATGTATATAGATATATATACATATGTATATATATATACATATATATATACATATATATATATACATATATATATATACATATATATATATACAGATATATATATATACATATATATATATACATATATATATATACATATATATATATATATATATATATATATATATATATATATATATACATATATATATATATATATATATATATATATATATATATATATATATATATATATATATATATATATATATATATATATATATATATATCTGTGTGTGTGTGTGTGTGTAACGCCCCGCCAATGGAACCAAGTGATTAACACTAAAAGTTATGCTAAGTTATGCAACAAAATTTTATTTTTTTTGTTTACTAAAGTTAACAAGCACATTGAACATAGAATCACAATGATTTAAATTCATGAATTTGAATAAACACATCATTTCATTTTCGTTCTCAAGGGTCCCTGACATAGTATTACGTTGTCTAACTAACACTACGCTAACATGATCAAATGCTAAAGAACTTTTAAGTACATAATGAAAGTAAGTACATCTCTCTAAATCAAATTACATTACATCATATGATCACCTACATCCACTACACATGTTGTAGGGTATGTGGTGATATTTAATACAATTACAATTATCAAATGCAACATGGATCCATGGAGGGATCATAAATAATCAAATAAACCTCCTACAAGTACAAGATAATAACATCTGACATATGATACATGAATCTACAACAATGGTGGTAATCTGGTCCAAGTAACAATCAGGTGATGGAGGATATCCGCAATAGTCTCAATGGAGAAGTACACTACCTCCTGACCATGTGGAACCAGAGGTCCACCCCACTGTGCTAGGGAGATAACACCAGGCCCACGCACATACTAAGGACCAATCCTAATCGTCACCTAGAAGAGTATCTCTAGATCAAGAGGGTAGAAGGGTCACCAGAGGCACTGTCCTACATAGGATATCTAAGGTGTGAGTAGGAAGGTGTCATCACGTAGATCTACCCTTGAGTTTAGTCCTGAAGGTTCCTCACTAAACCGATGACACTCTAGTAATCATATGTGGCATCGATATCTCTCACGAAGACAAGTATATCGATGATGCATCTAGCATCTTCCTATAGATCCACCCTTGAGTTTAGTCTTGAAGGTTCCTCACTGAACTGACGGAACTCAAGGCATGGGTGAGGTATCAAAAATTATCTTTTTAATGTTCTCCTAACTAGATTAATTTTTATAATGTTATCACTGGAATTAAGAAACTTGACAATGGATGATCTGTCAGCCACTTGCAGGCCTCGGTGATCCATTGCAAGCCACCCCCTACATCACATCTAGATAACCTACCCTAGTTTTCCAATCAACACCCATCCTAGTTTGTGGCCACTTAAGAGCAAATTTAGTTCCAATAAACCAATAACCAAATAAAATCATAATTCCAATTCATTCATTTATCCTCTTGGCCACTAATTCAATTTTAATCCACCAGGAGGAAAATAATAACAAGGATCACTTTGACCTCCCAATCAAGGTCTCACATTGACCCTAATCCAAAACAAGCAAAATAAGATAGAATCCACATTGCACCATAAAACAATCAACATACAGTAGGATAATTTATATCAACCACATTCTTGACCTCTGGATTTGCCCCCTATTTGGACTTCTAATCCTGAATGCAAATCAACTACATCAACATAATATTTTACATGCACTTATGATATACGCAGTAAGAGAACATCATAAATAAGAAATTGACATTTCGTAAGGAAATCAGATTCACAAGAATCATTTTAACAAGTAATTATTTGCTCACACTAATCAAAATATCCATGTCTACAATAAAATGACCATATTGTGAACACTAACATTGCCTACTATAGCTTGTTTTAATGAGAACATTTATTAACTAATGAAAAGATTATAACTACTAATTTTTGAATACACACTCATAAAGTACAATTAAAAGATAACAATAAGTTTACTAATAATAATACTATAACACCTATTGATAACATCAATTAACATGACTAATATTTACATGGCTCAAATTAAATATTAAACAATTAATAAATTAACTAGTAGAATTAAGATAATGTGTTAATAAAAACATTCCCATTATAACACCAATATCCCAAGTTCAATTTAAATAACAATTCAAACTATATTGCACTATTTTAAAACAATTAGAAATAATGCCTAATGTTAATAGACATATCCTTTTTAAATTCTAAACACAATCTATAATAACTCACCACTAATACCTAAGTCCTATATCAAATCCTCCACCTCAACATGCAAAAAACAATATTAATAAAGGGCAAGAAAACATTTTAAAATTTC
The DNA here is from genome assembly GCA_027943335.1 of Chamaecyparis obtusa. Lineage (NCBI taxonomy): Eukaryota > Viridiplantae > Streptophyta > Pinopsida > Cupressales > Cupressaceae > Chamaecyparis > Chamaecyparis obtusa. The sequence goes on along the minus strand of BSBK01014905.1, from coordinate 2,285 downwards.
CCCACAAAGGGCTGCGAAATTCAAGGAGTGGAAGTGACTTGGGGTGGGTCCCACCAAATCCCAAGCACTCCCCACATGAACTAAGCCCAATACATGGCGTCCAAAGTCAGTCCATGGCTTGGAAAAAGCAACTTTAATTAATTCCAAGAAGGGACACATGACCATCACCTAGGAAAGCGCACATGTAGGTGAAGGCAAGTTGCTTGAATAAGGAAGAAAAAATTAAAGAATGAAAAGCTTGATGTTAGAAACTCATGCCACCTTTTGGTCAAAAGGCCTGCACCAACATTAATATGATTGGCTAGGAGAGTACTTGCAAGGACCAAAGCATGGGCAAGTGGAGGTGGACACCTAGGTTTGGGAGAATGAGCCTCCATTACATAATAAATTACCTTTGTCAGTCACTTAATACCACAAGCAAAAAAGACATGGAGTTAAAAAGGTAAGGTGACATGTGGCGTGGAGAAGGGTATGGGTTTTGTTAGAATTGATTTCAAATATATGTTTTTATTTTTTTTCAAATAATGATTTGTCCTTCAAATTGGAGTGGGTCCCACACATTTTCAAGATGAGAGTTGAATTTGAATTTTTAATTATGAATTTATTTGTTTGAAAAGTGATAGTATGGAGTGCATCTCAATATAAAATATTAGTTTTTTTTTTGTTTTTTTTGGACAAGATGGCAAGAAATATATTAAAATATTGACTGTGGTAAGAATTTGTATGGGAATTCTTTTCCCATACAAATTCCAGAGAGCTGGAAATGTCTATTTTGCTCAAGACTTAGTTTTATTTTTGATAACCCATGCAAATGATGATTATTTCCACATTTGATTACTAAGGAGGTATACTAATTCTTCAATTCAGAATAATTATGTGATCTCTTAATTAAATAATATGGAAAACATTGGATCAAAACACAGCTAAGTTCCATTGAGTTGTGAAATAACAAGTTCTTTTCCATTCCAAACTTGGATTCACTAATGGTTGAATTAGAGGAGATTGTATGTTTGTGATGTTAAAACCCCACATTGCAAACTAAAAATTCTCATTGATTTATTGCCTCACTCTACATATTTGAGAAGATAAGAGTATGCTCTCATTTGTTGGAAAGCTTAAAACTAAATTGTAACATATTAAAGGAGTTCAAAACCTACCTGGTTCACAAACAGGCTGATGGAGTCCAGCCAAGATCACCTATCAAACCACAAGCTCAGACCCTCAGCTGCTATCAAATCTCCTTCCAAATTTGTGTTCTCCTTCTCCCATCTTCTCTTCCTCCACTCTCCACTTCTCTCTACCTTCTCTTCTCTAAAATTTGCATATGAAAGATAATAATGACAAGTCTCTCCTCTCTTTTCCTCTAAATTGGCTTGGAAAGTAGGGGAGAAATATTTTATTATTTCCCCCTACTATTCAAGTCAACTACCCAAAATAAAACAATTTAAAATTGTAAATTTCTTTTCTTTTTTTATTTATTTTCAATTTATCATTAGAATTAAGTTATATCACTCAATATTTAAAAATTATATGATAAGTTGCATCTATATAACCATATATATAAAATTAACGTATATACAATTAATAATATTATTATCATAAGAGACATAGTGTAAACATATGTATCTGATTATCTTATATCATACTAATAACATTATATTTACCAATATGCCAACATAATATAAATAGCTATCAGAAATCAGACATGAAATCCACAAGGTCAAAATATGACACCAACATGGAACAACACCTAAGATCAATATCATGCTTAACCGGAAAAATATATATCGGATTCGTTCTGCCAGAATGAATTCGAATAAGGTAAGTCAAGTAAGATTCCGTCTGTGGTTTTAGGATGATTAGATTGGGCTAGGGAATTGGCCTAAGTGCTAACTCCCCTTCTCTTCCATTGAGACATAATGAGGGCACACTCATCCTATCAAGCCAGAGAAGTCAATGTCGGGTACCTACAACCTGCATATAAAAACCACTGCATGTACATGTGCATATATAAATGTAATAACAGACAATGGTAGGGGATGGTTGGGATGTGTGGACCTGACTCAATGTAGGTAACTACACCTCCTCCTCTACCATACAAGCATGTCAAATAAAAAAGAAAAACATACATGATAACAAACACGATACCATACACATGCGGGTATGGGGTAAGTACCAAATATAATAATCATCTAAATTACATCAATTAATACATGCATTTTGAAACATCTTATAAAATCCATCATTACTTAAATTAACCATCACATAATGTTTTTGGTTCAGAT
>BSBK01014904.1:0-38781 GCA_027943335.1 Chamaecyparis obtusa | reverse complement strand
ATATGATATATTATGTTATATCATAATATATTTATTATTATCAATGAATTTTATTATTATTATTATAATTATATTACTAATATATTAAATAATTAAAACATTATTATACTTGTTTCTAGAAATGTATTGTATTATATCAATTAATATATAATATTAATGATATAATGAATCTTAATAATAAATTATTATTTTTAATAATTAATTAACTTTTGTTTTATGTATTATTAAATTCCTTTAACGAAGGGGGACATTACAGACATATATATAAATATATTCTAACTATATATATATATATATATATATATATATATATATATATATATATATATATATATATATATATATATATATATATATATATATATATATATATATATATATATATATATATATATATATATATATATATATATATATATTCTTTTCAATCCCACACACACACACACACACACACACATATATATATATATATATATATATATAACTTATTATTTTTAATCATTAATTAGCTTTTTATTATTATTTATTCTTAAATTCCTTTAACGAAGGGGGACATTACATGCACCAACCTTCCTCACGCCGAGCAAGAGCCCAAGGAAGAGGGACAGTGCATGAGAGAAAAAGACCTTCGTAGACAAAAGAGGAGGAGACATCATCATGAGCATCTCCAGCCATCCCAATGCAAACAAGACCAAACTGGTTCGACACTAGGAGAGCAGTTGACCAAGACGCACTAGGCACAAAAAGAAATGGGTGAGAGCTCCCAATGCAATCCTGAACCGCCAAACCCTAGAAAACCTGAAGTGGGTCATCTTCATTGTCACCAGACTCGCTTGACTCCTTTGAAGAACCAGAAGCCCTATCGCCAAAGGCTCTGTTCCCACTCGCCATGACAAAAAGAAGAAAAAGAAAGTTTAGATTGTTTTCTAATATGTTGATGATCTGATTTTTGTCAGAGACCTCTTTATAGATGACCTTATATATTTCATGAAAATAGAATTTGATATGACTAATTTAGGATTGATGACATATTTTCTTAGCATTCAATTTACTCAATTTGAAGATTATATTTTTTATATGTGAAACTAAGTATGAAAAAGATATTTTATGAAGATTTAAAATCCTAAACTGTAAGCTGGCTAAAACACTGATGACAATTGGTCCAAAACATAGTAAGAAAGATCAAGGGTCAAATGTTGCTCCAACTTTATATAAGAGTTTGGTTGAAGTCTCATGCATTTGGCAACATGTAATCTTATGAGTACTCACTGGCAAGCTGTTAAGAGAATCTTAAGATATATTGCCAAAACAAAAATTTTGGATATTTTGTACCCATTAGTTTTAGATTTTAAATTGACAGGATATTCTGATAGTGATTTTGCAACTAGTGCAGATGACAAGAAAATCACTTCTACATATGTGTTAAGTTTGGTTTATGGAGTCTCTTATGAGTACTCACTGGCAAGCTGTTAAGAGAATCTTAAGATATATTGCCAAAACAAAAATTTTGGATATTTTGTACCCATTAGTTTTAGATTTTAAATTGACAGGATATTCTGATAGTGATTTTGCAACTAGTACAGATGACAAGAAAATCACTTCTACATATGTGTTCATTTTCAGATCGGGTGTAGTAGAATGGGAATCAAAGAAGCATCCCATTCTAACTTTATCATCAGTTGAGGTAGAGTATGTTCTAGTGATAGTATCATCTTGTCAAAATAAATTGATGAAAATGATTTTGACTTAGTTGCTACATGAACATTAAGAGTCGATTCTGATTTATTGTAACAACAAATTTGTCATTGAATTTGAAAAGAATAATGTTTTCATAAGAAAAGTAAGCATATTGATACTAGCTATCATTTAATTTGAGAATTAGTAAATGGAAATAAAATTTGCATGGGGTTCTTCTTAACAAAAGATCAATGTACAGATATATTTACAAAATTGTTGACAAAGGCACCGTTTGAAACTAATAGAGAAAATATAGGAATTTGTATGTTGTAACAACAATTCTACTTAAGAATATATTGTGAAAATTAAGAGGATCATTGAAACTGGTTGTAATTTCTCCTCTCTGTTGACTCCTAACTCCTGGCGCCAGTACATAAATCCAATATGTTCTTATCTTGACGTAGCTAGGGGAAATCTGATTTGCAAATCAGATTTTTATTTATCTTGGGTTAGAGAAAATCAAATTTAGTTTTATCCTTACTTTCCTTGTAATGCAAGTCAATCAACCACTTCTTTTCATCGACATACTCCATCAAATGGACAACTGCCTCAAATGAGATAAATATGAAAATACTAGTGTTCAAGCATTTTTATTGCATTCTTGTCACAGGGAGTGATAGAAGACTATTAGATTACATTCTATCCTTATCTCTTCACTTCCACAAATTGTAAGCAGTGTAATACAAACCACCTCTCAATGACTATAAATATAGAGGCTTATATGTAATATGGGTAGGCATATGAGCTGTTCAATGTCGTCTTTTATTTGAGATAATAGGAGAACTTTGCAGAGTTTCCTAAATATTTATTTTTGGAATTTTGCAATAAACAGTTTTTCCATTGTATGACGTAGCATACTGTTATTCATATGCTCTATTTTTGGTTGATTTTATATCTTACGTACTCTATTTTTATTTTTCCCCTGCATCCTACAAATAGGAGTTGCATTCTCGTGACTCATCATCTATCTTTGAGATTTCACCATACACTAGAAAACAAAGGGTGTGGTTTTGAAGAGAGTGGCAAAAGTCATCACATTTGATCCTGATGACCTCAGAATTCTTCCATATCTGGTGAGTGTTGTGGTTGATACTTTGGGTAACACCAGCCTCAACAATCTTGTGGGTATTATCTTTCTTTTCATGTACGTAACTGTTGAAAAAGTCTGACTGCTACCTTTATCGATGCAAGTATCCTTTTATAGAAGCTTTCATATGGATATAGACATACTGATCTTTCTATTTAATAGCTATAACTTTTCATTAGTTTACGATATTTTGGAAATGTAAAGATTCGGCTAAAACGTCTGCTATTTAGTAGGTCTATAATTGTATAGATTGAATGTCAATTAGAAGGTCCTCCTCTGCTTGAAATATATATATTCGACAAATTGTAAAGTTTTCTAGTCTGATCCGAATTTTTGCATAATTGTTACTGGAGGTTTGTGTTATTTCAATTATATCTATTTAGATCCATGACTTGTCTTTCTTTTTCTTTTGGGTTGGTTCACCAGTATTGTTTGAGTGCTATGTTCATATCATTGTGCACCTTAAAATACTTACCATTGTGCATGTTAGTTTTCCCCTGTGCATTTCGGGTTATCACCTTGATACGTATTTTGAACATTTTGTTTTCATCATAAAGCATTGAGTCGATTGGGATATTTCAATTTCTTCTATTCCGTCCTACTATTTGCGAATATATAGACACCCAAGTTATTGATTGTAATATAGAACATATTATACGACTGTTCAAATGTATGAGAGACGTGCATTTTGTTTCTCTTTTATTTTGCATTTTTGAGCGATTGTATGAATTCAGTCAGTAGATTGTGAGCTTGAGCTCCCTGGTTGATAGTTACCTTTGTTGTAGATTACAACTTTAGAATAATCATGGATTGGATGAAGAAACAGTCATCCGTTGTTGAAGTTCTTTCCTTAGAATTCATGGCATCCTAAACCAAATTCTTGATCTATGCTCATAAGCGTTCTACTTGAAATAGGCATAGTATTCTTTTGGGCTTGCCTCACCTGTTTAGCCAACATATCTCTTTTTGAGAAGTCATTTCCCATTGATCTCGTATCCCTTTGTATACTTCTCAGTTTCTCCTATCTCATTGTGTATTTTTCTATTGGAGCACTTATCTTTATTGACTTTAGCCTCTTTGAACCGTTTAGTTTCAGTCTTTTATGGCCATTGTTTCTAAATGCTTTCATTTATTAACTATAAACATTATTGTTTTTTATTTTATTTACCTTGCCATCTTCGAAATATAAAATGTTCTTCGCTATGCAAATTTGGATGTCATAAGTATAAATATTATGAAATATGAATTGAAATAGATTATTTCATGCATTAGTTTATCTATTATGAAATTGTAGATTCAGTTTTTCGTTAGCATTAACTAACGTTTACATCGAAATTATGTTGTAAATAGAAGATTCTATGATCTGATTTATTATTACTATAATTAGATTAGGATTGCCACACAATTCAAATTATGTCTTATTTAGATAGAAAACTAAATGTTATGTTTAAATGTCTTAGTTTTCCCTATTCTGCCCTATTTTCCACTTCTTCTCGACATAATTCTCGCATCCTGACTTGCAAACCTAAGATTCTTGACCTCAAGGTCAAGGTCGACCTCTTAGGTCAAGGTCAACCTTAACCATGACGTAGGTCAAGGTCGACCTCGACCTTGACCCTAGGGTCCGAGATCCTCAGGGTTAGGTTCCGGTTACGAGGTTTTGTCAAAATTATATCTTTTCCTTCTTCGGGGCCACTATTTCTTGGATTAAGTGTTGAATTATCAAACTAATATTTGAGGTGGGCCTTTCTCAAGCTTTGTATAGGATTCCTAATTTATTATTGGAGATTAGCATTTCTCAAGTTTTGTGCCTAATGCTCAAATTAACTTTGAGGTTGGCCTTACCTCAAATTTTGTGACAAGGCTCTTAAATAATTATTTTTATTTCTATATTAGGGGTGGTTCCCTTCTAGATTTTTGTGTCAAGACTTTAATTTAATTTCATCTCCATGTACACCTCTTTAGAGTTTTGTTTTGTGGGCCTTTAATTATTATTTTCTATGTGGCCTCTCTAGAAGTTTGTGCCCTAAATCACTATAAAAGAGAGTCTTCCTCTCTCATTTTATCTATCAAGTTCTCATGCTCAAGCACTCTTAATCAAGAAGATTAAGAATTTAAGCATTCAATTCATCAAGGAGATCCATTGTTAGCCATTGAAGGATTCAATCTCTATGGAGCCCTCTTGTTGAAGATTTCTCCATCCATCCTTTCAAGTCTCTTTCTAATCCAAGATCCATTCAAGATTAGTGTTGAAGATCTAAAGAAAATTGATTTGAGATATCCTACATTCATTTGGAGCATCCATACTTGTGGATTAAAGGATTCAAATCCTCCACAAGGGTTTCAACATAAGCAAGGTAAATTATTCGATTTGCTTTGTTTATCTCTGCAATTTTAATTCAATTTCAAGGTTAATTCCTAAATTGGTATTTGACTAAGGTAAACCCACGCCACCCCCCCCCCCCCCCCCCCCCCACAACAAACAAAACCATTTTTCTTGTAGGAACAGGTGCGGGATGGCAAATTAAAGTGCAGATCTGGATACCCTTTTCACCGAGCTTTTAAGATCCACAAACATAATATTTGTCGGAGTTGTTTTGGGTCAAGGACAACCTTCAGTGGGGAGTAAGATTGTGCCCTAGGGTAAGATTGTGCCCCACTATCTAGGTCAAAGTTGACCTCTCTCAGAAAAGAAAAATATTTCTAAGTTTTGTAGATCTCGTAGTTTTGGTTTGAAGGTTGTGAAAATCAATAGTTTTTGAGATTGTTTGATAGGGTTTTCAGCCAATTCTTTTTTGGATGTAAGTACCTTTATTCATTCATTTTAATATTAGTCTTCTACATTTACTTTCCATATCAATACAATTCCATGTAAGTATAATATATCAGTTTTGGGGTCTCTTTTATGTGCAAATCATTGTTCTAGGGCCCCAGATAAGTAGATAGATATGCATGTGTGTACAGACACACACACACACACACATATAGGCATATAGATAGATAGATAGATAGATAGATAGATAGATAGATAGATAGGAATTTAATTTGAATAGGTTTTCTTAATTTGTTTAGTATTCTAGACTAGAGTTATATAAATGATGACTCATTTTAGTTTTCTTCATATTAAAATTTAGTTCTATTTTAGCAACATTATTTAATGTTGAGAGATGTGTCAAAATTTAAGTTAATATTTTTCGTTAATGTCAAGTTAGTGTGATAAGGATATGATTTAATTTAAAATAAATTCTTTTAGTAATATGTATTTAGAGTACATTACAATTGAGTTATTGTGTGTCTTGAATTATTTTGTTCGAAATGATTTCTATATACATATTATTGTTTTGTTATGGTTATAGGCTAGATTTAAGAGATGAGCTATACTTAAGCGATATGTTATTTTAGACATGTTCTTATTGCCTTATTGTAATGAAGATACATTCGGTTTTCATGTCTTTGACTTACCTTTTTATTTTATTGCTCAATTATATAAATGGACATTGAGTTAGGAATTATAACTTATTTAATGTGATTTATATTATTTTTGGTTACATTTTCATAGATTTAAATCGAATAGTATTATAGTTTATTAAGAGTTACTTATAGAGTTGGCTTGTGCTACCTATGTCAATGTTGGCATAGACATATACATAGTTAGGTATCGAGTATGTGTTGGAGTTTTACATTAATTTAGGTTAGTCTTTATTTTAGATTACTAAATAAATATTACTTTAGGAATGTTAGCTGGGTAGTACCTTTGACATAGAATTATATTTTGTGCTTGATTCACAAAGATGTGAGTATAGAGATCTTGAGGTGTGAAATATTTGCAGACTATATAATTTAGGATGGGTCTTCTTGTTAAAGGTGACACTTCTTATTTTGAGAAGAACTCAGACATGTCATAAAATTCAATATGGTTTTACATAGGGAAGTATATTTTTGGATGTCAAGTGCAGTTTTTTTTAAAATTTGGACTTTCATTTATTTGCAAATATATATATGAAAGAATAATATTCAATCTATTTATCAATATGTTATATATAGTGAATATCTTTCTACTTGGCCATTACATTCTCTTCCTATCCTTGAGTCCCTTGAAATAGAATGGCTATTTGGCCAATATTTTATTATGGTGGAAGATGTAGACAACTATGCGAGTGTGAAGGGGAAAAATCCTAGCTTGTGAATGCCTCAAAGGATTTTTTCAAATAGAATGAAATGACTACAACATTGGCACAAATTAAATATGTTATAAAGGCTTGATGAATTTGAAAGAAAATATCAAATTATATTGGTGTGAACATTTTTCATTAGAATATTCTATTGGATCTAAAGAATGCATCAAAGCAGCTTGTCAAATAGAATGAAATGACTACAACATTGGCACAAATTCAATGTGTTGTAAAGGCTTTATGAATTTTCTAGAACATACCAAAGTCTATTGCTGTGAACATTTACAAGTAGGAAAGCATGCATAAAGATACACACTTTTATTATTATTTGATAGAAGGACAAAAGGAGATGTCATATTCAGAAATGATTGTTCACTAAACAACATGAATGCATAGGGCTAAATTATAAATAGTTGTATTTTGTCATTATTCTTGAACATGAAGAGGCAGTTACAGATGTAAATGGGTAGTTATAGATGTGAATGTCTTTGTTTAAATAAAATCTTGGATACAATATAACATAATTCAAGACATAGATACAATATTATAAGGCATTGCATATTAGTCAAGCATTTGGACAATCCAAATATGTAATAGTGTTCTTGCACTAAAGGTGTAAGAATCTAGGAGCCTGCATTGAATGAAGGTATATGCATTAGAGTTTACATTGGGTGGGTCCCTTACCAAGAGAAGAACTCCCATATTCCTTCCCTTGAGAGGTTTTTAAGAGTTTTAAATGACCTATTAAATACACTATAAGTGTGAGAATTCTTATGATCTTAATGTAAAGAAGAATGTATAAGAGGCTAGAGGCAATGGAAGCAGGAAATTCTCTATCATCCCAAGCTAGCTTCTTTCTCAGGGATGATTCACTCCATGAGAAGCATCATATTTTTCTCTTTGAAACCTGGGGGCTTGAAAAATTCATCCTTGAAGAAAAGAGGGGCCTTGACATATTTGTATCCATGAAGAGAAGTGGGGGCTTGGCAACATGGTTTTCCCTTTAAGGAGCAAGTGGGGGAAATATTTGAATATGATTTGTCAAGTACTTGAGGAGATGTTAGACAAACTGAGAGGATGTGTAGACTTTCAGAGGAAATGTGTCTCATGTGGAGGAATGTCGATGGTCATTTGTGTAATAGAGGAGAGGTTATGTCCACAACACTTAGGGAGGTGTTATAAGCACTCAGAGGAGATGTCGACTTTGGAGGAAAGGTGTGTCATGTGCAACACAAGAGGAGGAATTAGACACACTTAAAGGAGATGTGGAATTTTAGATGGCATGTGTCTCATTATGGATGGGAGTTGGACTACTCATGTTGTGTATATGGTTTTAGGTTCTATAGTCAGGAGATCCACTAATGTAGTCAGTTCAATATTTCTTGAGTAAGCAAGGAGGACTAGTGAAGAGGCTTCATCAAAGTCTCCAAAAGGGTAGGGTCCAAAACCCTCACAATTTTTGAATCTTATTCAAATTAATGTAATAATGGGGGAATGTTAGAGTTTTATATTAATTTAGATTAGTCGTTAGCTTTTATTAATAAATAAATATTAGTTTAGAAATATTAGTTTGGTAGCTACATGTCCTTAAGAAGTTATTCATTGGCATAATGGCTTTATATAACCAATACAAATCAATACATAATAGTTATCTAAATGTATCTAATTAAAATCCTATTTTTCAATAATAATACTTCTATTTTCATCTTTGGTATGCAATTGTTTGAATATCCCATTTTTGTTAATATGTGCATTTAGGAAGGATATTGTTTGTTTTTATTCGTACATGTTTGTTTTGGTATGAGTAATCATTCAATGATGATTACAATAATATAAATAATTACATTGTTATTCCTAATTATTTAAAAAAATCTAGTTGATAGTATTGTGTAAATTATTTATTACTCTTATTCAGGATCTTCATCATATAATTTTTGTATGTTAGGGGTGGTAGTTATTTTGGTACAAGAGGCCTCAAGAGTTGTCCTAGTATATGATCTCATGTGTATGTTTTATTTGATGTTTAAATTCCTTGTTTCTTGAATGTGGATATTTTCATGATGTTACATGATTGCTTTATCAAGTTTTGATGTAACACCTTGATTTGAAACCTTACTATGTAATTTAGGTGACATGAGGGTTGTTTCTATCAGGGGTATTTTATGGTTGGAATCTATCACAATTTGATTTGATGATGATTGTATTATGTTTGAGATGACTAGATCCAAAGGAATCATATTCATAAATTATGGTTTATGTTTTTGAACCTAGAGTGGTTCCTATGAGATTTTCAATATGAGACATTATGATATGGATTTGATGCCCCTTCTATTATGATTGCATATATGGATCCTATTGATGATTTCATTTATTTGCACTGAAAACTTTTTTGATATTTCATTAGAAAATATCTAATTGTGGGGATCACTTTATGGTTAATGATTTGTGATGTTTTCTTTGAGTTTTTCAGTTTTAACTATAGGAGTGATTTTCCAAGAGCGCGGTTAGGGGAGTGACTAATTGCTTGGGAAAATCTATTATGAGTAGATAATCAAGTGATATATTAATAACATTCTTGGGATAGGTTAAAACATTAGTCAAAATAATTTGGATACCTCCTCTATTGGCTTAAGTTCTTATGTATACTAAGGATGGGTTGAAAAAGGCCGACTACCTATTTGGTTTCCTATGAGGCATGGAGTTAGCAAATAGGATTTCTTGTACTCATGAAAAGAATGTCTTTTCCACATGAGTCCTCATTTGAGGGAAACGGTCTAGAGGAGGAAATTGTCAGGAAAAAATAGAATTGTTGAGGGCTATGTGATGAAACTCTCCCATATGGGTCTTAGGATTTCCACCATTTATCCTTTTAGTTTACCTTCAATTTCTTGGGTGTCCTATTGTATATCTTTTTTAATTCTGTATATGTTATTCTTTTCTTCAAATGTTACATTTTTTTCTTTCTTACATGTGTTGCTTGTGTTGTCTGGGGCCCTATGTTATCTCCTAGCTCTAGGGAATGGTCCTTAGAGTTCTATGTGGTTGGATGGAAAATATTTTACCAAGTAAGTATTTTTTTAGAGTTAGATCAAGAGCTAGGACACTGTTTCCTCTTCATCGATGCAATTTCCTATTCATGCGGCTAGATGATTCTATGATTCCTTGTATATTATTATGTAGCTTCATGTTGATGTAATGATGTAGCATTATCTATATCATTATATTGATGTATTGATGCAGTAATGTAATATCCTTAATGAAATGAATGTAAGATATATATATGTAAATATGTTTCAGTGATTACTTGTGATTTTTAGATATAAATATGTACCTTTGATTAATTGTAATGTAATCTAATGTAAGAAGTGGATGAAGATGTTTCATCTTTATTCGATCATGCAACTATATACATTATTTGGCTACCATATTTAAATAAATTTGATTCATATTGTAAACAAGTTCATAGTTTTATGATGGCCTAAAAGTATTTTCAAATATGTTATGCATTATTAGTAGAAACATTAGGAAACCCAAGAGGACCTTACTATATTATTAATGTATTCCATTCATGTTCACATTTAATGTAATGTATCAATAACAAGTAATATGAAATTTTAATTGTAATGTCATTTTTATTCTTTATTTTCAAAAATACATTCATCTACCATTTTCTTAGTATGTTGTGTTGTCCTCTCAAGTTCCCTAGAATGGTGTTACATGGTATTGGAAATCCAATCTAAGTAGATACTACACTAAATAGATATGAAGTTAGAATTATTAGATGGTCTCTTTTATACACTAAGTTTGCACCCTTGTTTCAAGCTCTTGTAGTCTTGATAACCTAGTATAACATAGGAATCATTTCCAGGTTGTGGGACCTATGCTAACTGAGATGAAACCTCTAGGTTATAGGCTGGTTCCTCTTGGATAATCACCTTAATTTGCTTCTAGATAGGAAAAGAAAAATTTTGACAGAAAGAGATAGAAGGAATTCTTGGAAAGGGAAATGACTGAAAGCAAACTATCCTACTAGGTGATACAATGAAATTAGGGTTTGGATCTCAATATAGAGGAATGGAATCAATGAAAGGCTTAGGTCTAGTAGGTCACAAATTACTGAATAGGCTTGTATAAGTGTTTCATAGGAGGGCCTGAACATAAGACACAACCTATGACCTGCAAGCAGACATTCACTTCTGCAACTCGGTGTAGGATTGAGACAAGACTGTTAAGGGGCTGAAGTATACCCACAAAAACATCTAAATCAGATCAAACACAATAACATACATAATTACAAAAAGTAAGAGGGATTAGGAAACCTAAAATATCACTAAAAACATCATATACTTTAATCCAATTAGAGATAATTTAGACAAGGAAGCATAAGGACATGAAGGATTGTCACAAAATACCTGTGCAATGTTCGAATAATCAATGGGAGATTTACAACTGTATAAGCTAGAGGGTAGGAATGATACCACAGATCACCCTTAAGAAAAGATGAATTTCTTTTTACAATTGTCCATCTCTGAGCTCAAAAGCTCCAAAAATACAATATATACATCCCCTGTTGCACATAGGCAAGAGTCAAAACCTAACTAGGGTTTACAAAAATTTTGTAATAATATCAAACCCTAAAGGTATTGATCACTTATTATGAAAAAATCTGAGAACGTTGCTGATCAAATCATATCTTTCTTTGCGTGTTGATCTTTCTGAACTGAAATCACCTGCATACACAACAACCTCAACTTACCAACCCACCTGTAACTTCACTAAGCCATGAAGGCTCCAAATCTGATTATATTTCCTTAGGAGTGGTACTACTCAAAAGGTGGCACCAACTATTTATAGCACCTCTTGTTGTGAAAATGTGGCAAAGGACCTTGCAACACCGACCAAGAGTCACTTCTATCATCTTCACAACCACAACCATCCTGAGACTTTACTTCCTGAGCTACCCGACGTCGTGCATGGCCGAAAGAATGTGAAAACCTCATAGAGGCATCTAAATTTTGAAATATAATGGCTAGCAAAAAAATTTAAAATGTAACCATCGATAGAAACCCTTCTCAGCAGATGAACGACTGTGATGCACCTAAAAAAATCTTGAAAACCCATCTATGACAAGTCAAGGCCACCGTGGAAGTCAGCGGCCAATGAGAATCTAGCACATTAGCACACCTATCATTTTGGCCCCACATTGAGCTTTTCTTTCTTAAGCCATTTGGTGACTACACAATCGAAGACTTTTCCTCATTCACAAAATCCTTCTCCTAACCCTGGTCTGGTTAAGCGATTCAGTGAACAAGGCTTTTTGCTAAATCATTGAGTCTTTTATCTTACCCTAGTTTCATCAAGTGAACAAGAGAAACCCCTTTAGTCCCTAATTCACAGAATGCTTTCAAACCTTGGGCCTAGGCTACCACATGTCACCCTTCTATTTGTCCCGGCCACTCAATCAACAGACACCTTGACAAATTCTGACATCAGACCCACTACGATCAAGATTCTGATCTAATGGTGGGTGCAAGATCTCATAGCCTCTGAATATTCCTTCAGACCATGTGCCAGTCATCGATCCATTTAAGCCGGAACCCCTTTTGACAAAAAGACGCACCTAGAAATCTTCCTTAGCACTTGGCAACCAATTATATTCAAGCACATCATCACACCTAGAAATGCAGTCCCATAGACTTTCTCTTTACTTTGACCAATGAGAGGATGGCATGTCATCCTGACCTGGCACTAGACCCACTAATAGGACCTGAACATTTGGCAAATTGGACCGTGGGCGTAAAATCACATGTGTCAGAAAAGGGCTATGTGAAGATACGCCAACCAATGATCTTTTTCCTACTGACATCCTTGCAGACATTCTAACAGAGTCCCACTAATAGATCCAAGCTATTGTCTAGCCAACCAATAATAAATGAGCATGTCATAAACTGAGGACACACCTAACAGACCCCAGAGATAAAGCAAGGTCAATGGCCGTCGCATGATCGCATGCTCTGACACAAAGCCTCATGAACATATGCTAGTCATTGATCCTCTGTAGATGTCACTGATCCCACTAACAAGAAATGACTCATTAGCATGTGGACCAATCAGAATATGCCACCTGCACACACCTAGTAGTGGACCCGCTTGTTTGAAGAGTTACATCACCAAGGATAATCGACAGTCGATGCATAATCTCATGGCTCTGACAAAATGCATTAGACCATGTGCCAGCCATTGGATCAAAAGGAAGCTAGTAGGTCGGGCCTGCTCTGAAAATCAGACAAGTCACCACCTCTTGACCAATAGGAAGCCTCCACATAGGACGATGTGGCATCGTACCCACTGACACATTACGACACTGCACAAAAGGGAAGATTGATGACTATCACAAAATTGCAAGTGTCAGAAGAATCCTTTGTGAACTCATGACAATCGTCAGATCTTCCTAACTGAGACCTACACATAAAATGACCACCGGACATTAAGCAAACACATGACTAAGGAAAGGTAAGCTATTTCGCTAGGTCATGGGATGTTAGGACTTAACCGCCAAACATTTGGTGACTAAGAGAACCAATGTAGTCACTAAATCATCGAATAAAAGGGGTAACTATTGGAGAACTTAGAGAACCTATGACTGACCAATTAGAATTAAAATGCACATGGGTTTTTAAGGACTTTAAGTGGCTGATAAAGTAACTCAAAAATAGAATGAAGGCTAGGACTTGTAGGGTTTATTTCACCTAACGGCTACCCTTTTTTGTAATTTTTTTACTTGCAAACCAGAGGATAAAACAAGTTGCAGAGTCCAGGAGGCAAAACCTAAACCCATGAAATTTTTTGAGGTACATGGCAGGGTAAAAATAGAGACCTTGGGAGAGATTTAGCTAAATTTGCATGTACATGGAAATTAGGGTAACATTTTGGTGATTTCTACTAGATGTCAGCCTACTAGACATAGATCAGTGGCCTTGACATATCCATTGGGCATGGGGTCATCTCAAGAACACAAAAATTTGATAGAAAGACAAAACTGAAAACTAGAAGGACAATTGTGCACAAGCACTTGTTGAAAAATAGGGAACTAAGCTAGAAAGCTGGAAGAAAGAAAGAAAAACTAACCTAACCTAAACTAACCAGTTACAAAAACCTGGTCAAACAAAACCATTCACTAGTTGTGAAAAATAGCTACCTTTCCTCATTAGGATATTTTGCATTGAACTCATGAGGATAGCTACAAAAATATGAGGCACACAAAAATTTGTCAAATAATTATTAACTGCCTCTGCAAAGGTAGGATCAAGTTTACCTTCCTCTAATTGATCATGTGGAGGGGCCTTGGTAAACTCCTTCTGTGCCAAGTATCTGATAGGGAAACCTCTTGAAAGTCTGAAGGCAAGACTTTCCTTGATGACTTCTTTTTTATCTTCATGGTTCCCCTTCATCATGGATAGCCACGTCAACCCCTCATCTATGGACAAGGGACTGTCATCCTCCTCAACTTTTAAACAAGCTAAGAGTTGATCAAAGTTGTCAATACCTTGAAGTTCTGGAACTAGCTCAAACTCTTGCTCATGTAGCAGTCTCCCAGAAAGAGAGCAATCTAAAACTAGGCCTCCTTCTATAAGCACATAAATTTGAACCTCCACTCCAAGGAATAGGGATTCATCATTCAATTTGTTAGAAAAGACCTCTATGATATTGGAAAAATCATTCTCTACAAGGCTTTTGTTTGTGTTCTTTTCTCAGAAAAACTCCTCCATAACTTTATCATTCTACTCAACAAAACTAGGCAGCTCATCTAATAAAAGCACAACATCCTCTTCTATATCAACCTGTTGGTGGTTCCCTTTGATCTTCACTTGTAGATTTATACTTTGATGGATAATTTAATAACACCTTGACTCTATCACCACTCCAAAGTCTACAAGAAAGAGGGCCAATTAACAAGGATCAAAAGAGATCCTCCTACACTTTGAGCTCTAATGCTCAGGTGGGTGTACCCTTGATTCACTTCTTCAAAGGAATCCTAAAATTTTATACCAAGATACTCTTTACTAACTTATTCAAGGATTTGATCATTTAAATTTATGTGTGATTGATTATGATGGACTACCTCTACAGAATGGACCAGTGCCTTAACCAGGGCATAGAGTCACTCACCAACATATATCAATTGAACCCTAACTTAAATAGACATGAATTCAGAGTAAGTGCTTTTCCTATTACGCCCCTCACTCCTAAACATGATCATCAAATTTGAATCTAACAATGAACTCACTGAAATCACCCTAAAGGCTTTAATCCTAACTTTGTTAGGAACTCCAAGCTGATCTCACAATACTCTTTGTTTACCATATGCCAATCCACTTTGTGACCTTAACATATATGAATCCAAAATTAGAAAAAGAAGACAATCAAAGATTTGAGACAGGGATTCAAGTGTATTCTCATTAACTTTCAGAATCAATACATTACCAAACAACAAAATACCAAAGGAACAGACCCAAAATCTAGGCTCTCCTTTCTTAGTATAACACCATCATCAACAACCAGGGACCAAAGAAAGTTTTGGAACCTCT
This sequence comes from Chamaecyparis obtusa, assembly GCA_027943335.1. Lineage (NCBI taxonomy): Eukaryota > Viridiplantae > Streptophyta > Pinopsida > Cupressales > Cupressaceae > Chamaecyparis > Chamaecyparis obtusa. The sequence goes on along the minus strand of BSBK01014904.1, from coordinate 23,197 downwards.
ACTAAGTCAAAAATCTACAATAATATACCCCCTAGTCATCTTGGAAACCCAAAACAAGTTGCAACAAGCTACAAATGACTAGGGTTAGGGTTTCACCCACCAGACCCACTAGAAACGGTCACAAATTTATTACAGGGGGAGAAACCTAGGCAACCAAGAGAAAACAAATCCTGAAGTGATCCATAATCATGATAAATCTCACTGAGAAGGTACTAAGAACCACAAAGATGCCTACATGTCAACCTATTCGGCCACTTGCAACATGCCTCGAGCACAAAACCACATAGTACAAACCCCTACAAATGATCATGGCACACCCTAGACCACACTGCAATGGCCAAAAAATCACCTCTTACCAGCTCTAGTCACTTCTACATTAAATTTTAGTCCTTCTGGTTATAGGAAACCCTCTGAAATTTGAATTTGAAATCAAACGGTCACTTTCATAGGGCTAGCAACGAATCGACGGTCGATATTTAAATCTGAGCTATCTTTAAGTCGTGAACATCAGATCTTTATGCTTCATGAGCTTTATGACTTACCCTTTATAGGAATCTTGGTTTACATTTAGTGACCATGCAACAAAGCATTCCTTATTTGCAAAGTGAAAAATTAACTCACCGCTTAACCTCACGACTTAGCAAACAAAGGAGATCTAACCTACCCCGGTTACATCTAGCAAACTAGCGACAAAAGGCTTTCACCAATTTGTAAAACATTTTAAGTCACCGTTAAAATATTTAGCAATCACACAACCTTCCTTTGCTGAATCGCTAATCATTTTGGAACACCGCCATTTTATTACGTGAATGAATGAACCCATTGAATTTTGTTAGGCCACTAACTTTATTTATCTAGACTGCCAAGACCTTAGACCCCAACTGGGCCCGCTTTATGCCACTTTTTCATTACCTCATTCACGGCTCATGCTTGGTCACACTGAAATAGGACCCACTTTATGTAAGCGTTATAAATGAATGGATGTCGCAAGTTCTCATAGCCTCAAAAGATTCTATGCGAACATCAGACAACCATTAGATCTTCTATCTCAGCATCCTTTAGAATCTCTCAGGCCCACTGATGTTTCTGCATCTGCTTTCTAGCTCGGCCACTCACAATGTGACACCTGGCAAAATGGTCCCACAATTCTTGGCAAATCTTTACTCTTTGACCCATTTGGCGAATACGTGACTGCAAGAAATTTCAAGTCGCTAGATACATTACTTAACTCATGTTAGATCAAATGATTCAGCGAATGACTACATTCACTGAATCACAAAGTCCCTTCTTAACCCCAGGTTACTCTTTGTGAACTGGTGAATACATAAGAAAATTGAGGGCCCACTTCTTATCTAGTGAATTAGCGACCAAAGACATTTGGCCAATTCGCAAAAAGACTTGAAACACTGCCACTTTATCTAGAGATTCAGCAAACACGTATTCACTGAATTGCTAAAAGATTTAGAACCCTGCCATAATACTCTATGAACAAGAGAACACTGAAAACATTTATCAAGACTAGCAAAGATTTAACCGCTCCACCAAAATTCTAGACCAGAAACTAGGCCCGCCTAAAATGAGATCAACGGTTGTCATGAGATCTCATGCATCTGACACATTCTATTAGATCTTACGACAACTGTTGGATCAACTTTTTTTACCTCTGCTCTACAAATCCTCTAACAAGAAAAGAAATCAATGGTTGGCGCAAGATATTAAGCCTCTAACACATCTCATAAGAACTTATGCCCACCGTTGATTTACTGACAATGTCAGGACCCTCTGACGCATCTGAAAACTAGGTCCCACTAACAACTACCATGATGTTATTATATGGACCAATCAAAGACTTCCAACTATGCTTATGTGTTACCTTGGACCCACTGATAGCCTTCACATTAGATTCCAAATCGATGGCTATCGCATGATTGTGAAGAGGATGAATATTCCTTGCGATCATGCGACAACCACTAGATCTTCAGTCGATTGACAACTTGACCCCACCCTGCCATATCATCTTTTCTTTTGGCCAATAAAATGTCACCACTTGTGCTTATGTGGCAGTGGTCCCACCTGTTTGAAGTGCTATGTCACAAAGGGAAATCAATAGATGTCGTGACATCACAAAGCTCTGACAAAACCCTTGCACTTTCACGACAATAGTTGGATCAAGATGGTGTCAGAAGGCTAGGCCCAGGAAAGAATGAAGTCAGAATATAGGAAATATTAAAACACTGACTTAGGAAAATATTAGCGCTAGGACTTAGGCAATATTTAATTCATCGGGGGTTAGAGACTTAGGAAACTAAATCAAGGGGGGCTGACATAAAACTTTAGTCGCATGATCGCAAGACATGAAAAAGGTTCATGCGATCATGTGACAAAGAGGTCACCAATTTTAACACATGTGTTAAAGGAATTTTAAGTGGCCTGATTAAAGTAACATCAAATTAGAACAAGGCCAGGGCATAACAAAGGGTTTTTGAACATAACGGCTAGATTTTCAAAAAAATTAACTAAGGGCTCATATCAGAGGCATGAAAAACATTGCAGAGACCAAGGGAAAGGAGCTATAGCCATGAAATTTTTTCCATGTAGTAATAGTGGCTCTATTTGGGGATGTATGCCTCCTATAGGCATAGCAAGGACCTAGAATCACTGGTAAAAGAAGACCATCCCACTAGAAAACTGACAACAAATAGTAATAGGACCAAAACCTTACAGACCAGGACAAAACAGGATAGGGGCAAGCAACTATTTATAGAATTCACAAAATATACAAACCTAACTACTATTCATGGAAAGAAGAATACCTTCAATTGAAGTATTTCTTCAAGAATTGTCCATGAACTGGTAATTCCTGAATATCACCATTTAATTCCTTGACAATATATGAATCTTGGCCCCATTTCTCATGAATTAGATATGTCCCTAGGTAGATGAAATCAAAATTACCATGTTTTCCCTTATCCTCCAATCTGGCATTCCAAATTAACACCAAATCACCAAGTTCAAAATTTTTGTCAACAGTCTTCTTATCATACAAATTCTTAACCTACAACTGTAGTCTGGCATTTCTTGCAACTGACTCTCTTCTACTCTCATCCAACCTAATGAGGTCCTCAATTCTCAAATGCATTTCATCATCTAAATCATCATCATATAATTGAACAAACTTGTACATTTCCAATAAATCATTCAGAGGCATTCTTGCATGTATTCCATATACTAAATCAAAGGGTGTACAACCAATTACCCTCTTCACAGTTACCCTATCAGCCCATAGAGCTAATGGCAGTTTAGAATTCCATGCCCTCTTATTTTTTTCAAGAATCCTCTTGAGGATTTTAATCAAACTCTTATTAGTAGATTCTACTTGACCATTTCCTTGTGGATGATAAGGTGAGGAATTAGAAATCTGAATCCCTAAACCTTTGTAAAATTCCATATATTCAGCAGACCTAAAGCACATGACATTATCACTTACTATTCTCTCAAGGCAACAAAACCTTGTAACAATGTTGTTCAACAACAAATCAGTCACCACCTTGCTGGTTGCATTTCTTGTAGGTATAGCCTCTACCCACTTTGTAAAGTAATCAGTGGCAACTTAGATCCATGAGTGTCCTCCACTAGACTTGTTTGGTATCTCCCCTATGAAATCAATTCCCCATTGTTGGAAAGGAGCCTATACTTCTTCTAGTTTTAATGGCACATTACCTAAAAATTTAAGCTTACTAGAGAACCTTAGACAAGTATCACACCTCCTTACCAACTGCTCTGCATCCTTGAAGATTGTGGGCCACCAGAATCCTTCTCTCAAGATTTTATGAGTAGTTGTTTTACCCATATAATGCCCACCACAAACTCCCCCATGCATTTCTTTTAACAACTTAATAGCCTGATCCTCATCAACACATTTCAAAAGTATGCAATCTAAATTCTTTTTATACAATTTAAATTTCACAATTACATACTTGATAGCCTATAATTTCAATGTCCTCTTCTAATTATCATTCATTCCTGCTGGACATCTCATATTTCTCAAGTAATAGATAATATCCTGATACCAAACATAATCATCCATGTCACATGTATAATCAATTTTAGAATGATTTACTTGATTTGCATCAAGATTAGATTGAGCCATCAATTTTGCCAATCCTTGTCCTCTAACCAATTTAGTAATATAGACATCAACATTGAATTCTTGGATCCTATTGATCCATCTACATCTTCTCCCAGACACCTCTTGCTGTGAGAAAATATCCTTCACAGCTGCACTTGGCACAAAAGAAATCACAACTACTCCCATCAAGTAACACCTAAAAGCCTTGATTGCCTTCACAAGTGCATATGCTTGTTTCTCATTTATGTCATACTTCAATTCAACAGCCTACAAAGATTTACTAAAAAATGCAATAGGCTGCTCAAAACCATCCTTATTCTTTTGTAACAAAACTGCAGGAATAGTGTGGAAAGATGCAAAGGAAAAGATGTGCATTGGGACATTATAATTAGGTTCCTTAAGCACTATTGCATCTTTGATAGCATGCTTGATATTTTTGAAAGCCTCATCAGGCTCACCCTCCCAATTGATTATAGATCCCTTCTTCAACATCTTAGAAATAGGTCTAGTAACCTCTATAAAATTTGTCACAAACCTCCTTAAGAAATTGACCTAACCAAAGAAGGACTGAATCCCTTTAACATTCTTTGGGCTTTGAATTTTATCAATAGATGCTACCCTCTCAGGGTCAATTCTCATTCCTTGCTTTCCAACTAAGTGGCCAAGCAACTTACCTTCAGTGACACCAAAAGCACATTTCCTTGGGTTTAATGAAATCCCTTATTCCAAAGCCCTTATGAATATTTTCTCTAAATGAGTTAAATGGTCTTCTTCCCTCTTGGAGTAGGCAATCTAATCATCCTGATAAACAAGGAAATCATTGATAAAATCTTAAAAGGAAACATCCATTGCCCTCTGAAAAGTAGCACTAGCACTTGTGAGACCAAAAGGCATTCTCACATAAACATATGTCCCCCAAGGTGTTGTGAAAGTTGTCTTGAATTATTCTAATTCTTTGACAATGACCTGATTGTAACCAGAGAAACCATCCATCATAGACATCAATTCTGATCTAGTTACTCTCTGCAACATAACTTCCATATTGGGCAAACAATAGTTATCCTTTAATGAGCTGATGTTCAAATTCTTGAAGTCCACAAAAAGCTTGATGTCACCATTTTTCTTTCTCATAGGAACAAGGTTTGAAACCCAAGAAGAGTGCCTTATAGGCTTGATAATTCTAGCAGCTCTCAACTTCATTAACTCTTCTTGCATCTTGGGTGCCAAAGTAGGATTAATAGGTCTTTGTTTTTGCCAAAAAGGTTTAGCATCTTCCTTCAAAGGAATGATATGATAAAATAAATCTTCTCTATAAACCTTTAGGTCATCATACGACCATGCAAAAACATACCTGAATTTTCTCAATAATTCAATCAAAGATTTTCTCACATTGTTAGACATGTCCCTACCAATGTATACTTTCTTAGGTGCTTCATGTTTTCCAAGATTTATCTCCTCTAGATCAACATGATCCTCTCTTTTGATATTCTTTTGAACTCTATCCTGGTTATCAAAGATAGTCTGCAAAACAACAAGCCCCTTGGGCACCCTTTTAGTTCTATGTTGAATAACTTCATTGCCAAAGACAACCTCTTTTCCTTCTATTGACTCAACCAAGGGTGAACAATCAAATTCCTGACCATGATACTGATCTTCACAACTCATAAACTTCAAGATATCATTATCATCATCAAAAACTTGCCAATTTTCAATATTGTCTTGTATACTAGGCCTAGCCTGAATTTCAACTTTAGAGATACTAGTATATGTAATATCAATGGGATTGATTGCAATATTGACTAACAAGTCAGCCATCTTATTTTTACTCCTATCCTTCCACTCAATATTGAAAGCATCAAAATGTTCAATCAAATCCCAAACTGCATTCCAATATTGTTTCAACCTCTTGTCCTTGGAAGAATATACTGACCTGAATTGGGACACCACCAACTCAGAATCACCAACAACATTCAAACACTTAATACCATGTTTTTGTGCCAACCTCAGTCCTAACAACAATGCCTCATATTCTGTTATATTGTTGGTACAAAATAAATTCAATGTGAAAGAAAATTTGTAGGTGTTTTCATTAGGAGAAATAAGTAAAATACCTACTCCTGCTCCATCCTTGCAATTTGTACCATCAAAGTACATTACCCACAAATCACCCTTCACAAAATTAACACTTACCTCAATAGAGATAGGTGACAAAAAAGGTTCCTTCTCAAGTACAGGGATCTCTACCCTAAAAGCATTAATATAAGTATCCACAAAACATGTAGTTTCATTATCAATATTCCTTTCAATCATGTGGCATACTCTTGGCTCTCGCTCAATCTTGACAAACTGATCATCAATCTTGAAAGTGGCATAGGATAGATCACACTGTAAACTTCCACCCATGGCAGCACTCCACCTTCTAGATAGTAGCATCCCATAATGAGGAGGGATGTACACCACCAAAACACTCATTGTTAACTCTTTCTCTGGATATGCTGCCAACCTATATGGCATTGCATTGATAGTCCCAATAACTAGTACCTCCCTCTGATCCATTGCACAACATGTGCCTTGAACTGTATTAACTTTAAGGCCCAACTTCTCCATGATTTTGAAAGGCATGACAGTATTAGAGGCACCACTATCAATCATACAATTTCTTAGCTTCATTTCATTCACAAGAACACTTAAAAAGAATGGATCAATGTTCTCAAGGCTAGCATTGATAGAACTATCCAAATATATAGGAGGAATTTGAGATACAATTCCCTGAGCAGCAACACTTCTCAAAAATTTATCCTGAGATCCATTGCATGAAACATCATTGTTATGACCATTATCTACCCATGCAATAGCTCTATCTTTGTGTTTACGAATCTTCAACAATTATAACAATGGAACCTTAACTATAATTTGGGACAATATAGATAACATATCAACAGGAGCAAAGGGAGGAATATCAATTTGCATTTCTGTAATGTCCTTTTGCTTATCTGATACAATAGGTGTATTGGCCACTCTCATTTTTTCAATCTTAGCCATTGTGTTAATTGGCTTCTCAATCTCATTAGAAATTTTTTCAACTCCAACTCCCTTAGGCTCACAATTCTTACCTTTTATATTCTTGAATTTCACCATGTGATCACCTTTTGATTTGTTCTCATTAGCCTCTCTGGAGTTGGTACTCTTCATAAACATTCCTGTAGCTTTGTCATTTGTATTCCTTGCCACCATGCCTCTATTTTACACTTGGGAAATCATTTCTATAGTAATCCTATCCATCTCTTCTGTAGAAGTTCTTCTTCAATTTATTGTCTCAAAAGAAGAGTTTGTGTTACATGTCTTCTTATCAATGTCTTCACTATCAAAAAAAACCTCTTCATGAAAAAGGGCTTGATTTTATCTCTTCATATTTACATCTGCTTCTTCATCAAAATCAAAATCATCTTCATATCCTAGATATGAAGTAGCCATGTTGCATCCAACATCATCTTGATTTTCTTCTTGATCTATCTCCTCATTGCCACAATCTTGATTTGTAGCCATAGATTGTGCAACCACACAATGCTCTGCAAAATGAGGGGACTGGCATGCAACACACCAAGGTATGTCCTCCATGACATTTATGGAAGCTTTTTATAGAGGGTCAGGGACACCCCTGTCATTGTTTCCTCTTGTAGCAGGGATAATAGGCTTGCCATCCTTCCATTGGGTGTTGTAGGGGTAGTTCTGTAATCTCTTCTGCTTATTGAAATTGTTGTTGAACTGAGGCCTTTTATTGGTAGGAGCATTGATGTTCCTACTTTGAGGTGCCTTCAAATCCTTCAATGCATTGAGCACCTTATCCAATTTATTTTCTTCTTTCCTCCTATTTCCAATATTCTTATCACTTTCCTTTTTGTATTTCTTGTCTCCAAACAACTTTGGATCATCTCTCTTCCCACCCAACTTCCCTGATATTTTCATGTTATTCTCAATATTGACAGCAATCCTAAAAGCATCTCTAAGAGTTCTTGGTTCTTTTTCCCTCAACAAGTATCCCATCTTTCCATCAAATGCATTGAAGTATGTAGTTAGACAGACATTGTCATCTAACCGCATAACTTGGAACAACTTATGCATACCCTTCTGAAATCTCATTTTGAAATCAGCTACAGACTCATTCTAATTTTTCCTTATGGTATTGAGTTCATTCAACATGAAACTAGCATTAGGCCTATCACCATATTTCTCTTTAAAACATCTCTCAAAAGAATCCCAAGTATCAATACATTTATCAGGAAGTCTCCTAAACCAATCTCTAGCATCCTCCATTAGAGATTGAACAAATAATTTCATGACTACATCCTCATGCTCTACCTCATAATCATTAAGCATATCAAAAAATAACCTAAGATGCTCCTCAAAACTAATAGCATTATTACCAGCAAACTTAGGTACCTTATCTCTTATATCATTTTTAAAAGCATTCGGGTAACCAGGAATTCCATTGAAACTAATTTTCCTATAGCCTTCTAATTGCATAGGTCTTCTTTGAAACCTTGAACTAGTGTTAACCTTAGGATCAACATTTTCATTTACATTTCCATCAACTTGTGCATTTGACTGCTGCCTAGGATCAGCACCTATCCTAGCAGATGAAGGAATTGAACTAGTAGCATTACTAAGTGGAATAGTAGTGTTCATAGATGGCATACCTAGTTTAGTAGTAGATGGGCCAAGAGCATTGGCTGATGAAGCCTTCAAGAATTGGATCTTTTATCTCTTTTCTACAATGGAAGCTTCAATTTTAGCCCTCTCTAATTCTTTGGCAAGGTCCTCATCTTCTTTTTTTCTTCTTTCTATCTCTATGTCTTTATTTGAATTAGGTGGTGTGATCCCCAGTATTGTCAATGATCTACTTGTTTGATGTCCCACCATCTTTTGCTTTCCTTTCTCACCAACAGCAATACCAGGCCTAGTGATCTCATGCCCATCTTTATTTTTAGGGAGGGAAGTATAACTTTGAACCTGTCTGATCACAAGGCCCTCCTTATCAAATTCATGAACTTGTAGTAAGCACTCCTGCTCACTCCTCAAAGCCTCAAGATCACCAAAAACATGATATTGCAAAGTCTTAGGAGTAGAAGCAAGCATCTTGTTTCTCTCCCTCATTTCAATAATCTTTCTAAGGAGAGACTATCTTTCTACTAGAGCATTCACCTTTTCAAATTCTCTCTCCACTTGTAACCTCTTATGTATGGCATCCTATTCTACCAACTACAACCTTAGTGCATTTAAATCATCTAAGTCTACCATAATGTCATCCATACCTGATGACACATCCATATCAGTAAGATTTTGATATAGGAAATGGACTTACCTTGGTCTCATGGGCTCCCTTCTGAAATTATCTTCATCAAGATCTAAATCAATCTCCAAACGCATCTCTCTAGCTTGTTCATCCTGACCTGCAGGCAATGGACCCTTGTCTTGAAATACAGCCTCTAGGGTATCATAAAATCTATCTTTAGAATGACCACCATCTAATCTAGAGACTCTATCTTGTGAACCTTCCTCACTTGAGGAAACATGTGGTGCTCTACCTATGGTATTTCTTTGTTCTCTTATGGGAGCACTAGTAGACTCACCATTCCTTCTAATCCAACTCTTCTTCTCCTCTCTAGGCAATTGTTCCAGAGTGACCTCTAGATTCTTTTTGACAAAGGACCTAGTATTCCTTCTCTTATCCATGATTTATAGTATGACACTAGTTCTAACCTTTTGAGTCACTACCCACCTAGATGGGAAATCTTGACCGAATATAATAGGAAAACAAGAGTTCATTTAACAACCTTTATCTTCTAGACTCTCCCCAACAGAGTCACCATTTTTTTGGTAGTTCCCTTTGATCTTCACTTGTAGATTTATACTTTGATGGATAATTTAATAAGACCTTGAATCTATCACCACTCCAAAGTCTACAATAAAGAGGGCCAATTAACAAGGATCAAAAGAGATCCTCCTACACTTTGAGCTCTAATGCTTAGGTGGATGTACCCTTGATTCAATTATTTAAAGGAATCCTGAAATGTTATACCAATATACTCTTTACTAACTAATTTAAGGATTTGATCATTTAAATTTATGTGTGATTGATTATGATGGACTGCCTCCAGAGAATGGACCAGTGCCTTAACCAAGGCATAGAGTCACTCACCAACATATATCAACTGAACCCTAACTCAAATACACATGAACTCAGAGTAAGTGCTTTGCCTATTACCCCCCTCACTCCCAAACATGATCATCAAATTCCAATCTAACAATGAACTCATTGAAATCACCCTAAAGGCTTTAATCTTAACTTTGTTAGGAACTCCAAGCTGATCTCACAATACTCTTTGTTTACCATATGCTAATCCACTTTGTGACCTTAACATATATGAATCCAAAATTAGAAAAAGAAGACAATCAAATATTTGAGATAGGGATTCAAGTGTATTCTCATTAACTTTTAGAATCAATACATTACCAAACAACAAAATACCAAATTAACAGACCCAAAATCTATGCTCTCCTTGCTCAGTATAACACCATCAACAAAAAAAAAGGGACCAAAGAAAGTTTTGGAACCTCTACTAAGTCAAAACTTTGCAATAATATACCCCCTAGTCATCTTGGAAACCCAAAATAGGTTGCAACAAGCTACAGATGACTAGGGTTAGGGTTTCACCCACTAGACCCACTAGAAGCAGTCACAAATTTATTACAAGGGGAGAAACCCAAGCAACCGCGAGAAAACAAATCCCAAAGTGATCCATAATCATGATAAATCTCACTGAGAAGGTAGTGAGAACCACAAAGATGCCTAAATGTCAACCTATTTGGCCACCTGCAACATGCCTCGAGTAGAAAACCACACAGTACAAACCCCTGCAAATGATCATGGCACACCTTGGACCACACTACAATGGCAAACAAATCACCTCTTACCAGCTCCAGTCAGTTCTGCATTCAATTTTAGTCCTTCTGGTTGCAGGAAACCCTCAGAAATTTGAATTTGAAATCAAATGGTCACTTTCATAACGCCAGTAGTGAATCGGCGGTTGATATTTAAACCTGAGCTATCTTTAAGTCATGACCATCAGATCTTTATGCTTCATGGGCTTTATGACTTACCCTTTATAGGAATCCTGGTTTATATTTAGCGACCATGTGAAAAAAGGCTTTCGCTAGTTCACAGAACATTTTAAGTCACCGCTAAAATATTTAGTGATCACACGACCTTCCTTCATTGAATCACTAATCATTTTGGAACACCGCCATTTTATTACGTGAATGAATGAACCCATTGAATTTTTTCAGGCCACTAACCTTATTTATCTAGACTGCCAAGACCTTAGACCCCACCTAGGCCCACTTTATGCCACTTGTCATTACCTCATTCATGGCTCATGCTCGGTCACACTGACACAGGACCCACTTTTTGTAAGCCTTATAATGAATGGTTGTCACAAGCTCGCATAGCCTCAAAATATTCTATGCGAACATCAGATAGCTATTAGATCTTCTATCTTAACATCCTTTAGAATCTCTCAGGCCCACTAACATGTCTGCATCTACTTTCTAGCTTGACCACTCATAATGCAACACCTAGAAAAATGGTCCCACAATTCTCAACAAACCTTTACTCTTTGACCCATTTGGTGAATACATAACTGCAAGAAATTTCAAGTTGCTAGATACATTACTTAACCCATGTTAGATCAAATGATTCAGTGAATGACTGCATTCACTGAATCGCAAAGTCCCTTCTTAACCTTAGGTTACTCTTTGCAAACTAGTGAATACATAAGAAAATTAAGGGCCCACTTCTTATCAAGAGAATTAGCAACCAAAGACATTTCACCAATTTTCAAAAAGACTTGAAACACTGCCCCTTTATCTAGAGATTTAGCAAACACGTAATCACTAAATCGCTAAAAGATTTAGAACCTTGCCATAATACTCCGTGAACAAGTGAACACTACAAACATTTATCGGGACCACCAAATATTTAACCGCTCCACCAAAATCCTAGACCAAAAACTGGGCCCGCCTGAAATGAGATCAATGGTTGTCATAAGATTGCATGCATCTAACACATTCTATCAAATCTTACAACAACCGTTGGATCAAGATGGTGTCAGAAGGCTGGGCCCAGGAAAGAATGAAGTCAGAACATAGGAAATATTAAAACACTGACTTAGGAAAATATTAGCATTGGGACTTAGGCAATATCTAATTCACTAGGGGTTAGAGACTTAGGAAAATAAATCAAGGGGGGCCAACATAAAACTTTAGTCACATGATTGCAAGACATGAAAAAGGTTCACGCAATCACGCAACAAAGAGGTCACTGATTTTAACACGCGTTAAAGGACTTTTAAGTGGCCTGAATAAAGTAACACCAAATTAGAACAAGGCCAGGGCATAAAAAAGGGTTTTTGAACATAACGGGTAGATTTTCAAAAAATTGAACTAAGGGCTCATGTCACAAGCATGAAAAAAATTGCAGAGACCAAGGGAAATGAGCTATAGCCATGAAATTTTTTGCACATGCTAACACAACATCCTATTGATGGTGAACCTTTTTGTTTTGATTGACCTTCAGCCATAGGTAATGGTATGGCCTCCTTTTCATCATCAACAAAGAGGGGCAACTCATAAAAGAAACCAACCAAGAGCTTAGGTTGAGTATCAATCCTCACCTCCTCACCCTGCTGGTTTACTTCACCACAGTCATCACTTTGCACTGATACCTCAGATTTCTTCTCCTCTTCTTCAAATGAAAGATCATTTACCATAGGTCCTTGCTCAAAGACTAGACTAGTATCTTTTAAAAGATCTAGCATCTAACAGCCAAGAGGTAGAGTCCATTGGGGTATCCAAAACACTTCATTATCTTGAGAGACCAAAGGGGCCTCTTGAGATAAACAACTTTCTTGAATAGACTGTTCTTGCAGAGTGGCAGACTAAATCTCAAGTACAAGCTCCTAGAAGGAATTTTTTTCCTTAAAACTTGGGATATGAAATTGAGGGGAGCCAGAGGGAGACATAGAAGGCATACCCACCTTGAAGCTTGGAAAACTAAAGGTCCTATCATCTTGGTGTTGAACTCTTGCAGCTGGCTCTATCTCAATATAATCTTTAGACTGTTGCAGACCACAATAAGGTTGCAACTACTCCAAAACAAGCTCAAATTTTTGAAGGGTGTCCCTAAAACTTGGAAATGAGCACCTTGTATGCTCTTCAAGTGTAGGCTCTTGAGGAAAATGGGTCCTCCAGCTTGGAATTTTAGGTCTAGGAGCCTCTTGTTGAGCAATTTGTGATCTCAACCTTGCTATCTCAATGTCAGCTTGGTGTCTGATCTCTTCTTGGAACTATCTCATTTGATTCTCATCGCCAAGGTCTTCTATCATTTGGTTGGAGATGAACCCTTGTTCATAACTTTGAGCCTCCATATCCTGCTGCTCCTTGATCTCAGACACTTGCTTAATCAAATCAAGCAATAATTTTTTGGTCTTTTCTTGCTCTTTCATGAAGTCTGAGCTCAGAGTCTGTTGCCAATTAGGCTGAGAAGGGGGGGGGTGGGTGGTAAGCATGATAGGGGAACTGGCCCTACAACCTTTGTTGTGCCATTTTTGCCCATGATCCTTCTTGGCAGAGGGCCCACTCATAATCTTGTATGAGGGCATATTCATTGGGGGCATGCTGGATATATTGATGGCCTTGTATAGTATGAAATCTTGGAGTAAAAGGAGGCTTTAGGTGGATTTGATAAGGCTGATGACCAGCCCATTGAGCATTATTCTCATAATAGGATGGTGAGTAACCTGACTATCCATAATAACTTGACATGTCTACTCATGCAATTAGCTGGAATTTGAATATGAACGATTTGAAACATACCAACACTTGATCTTTGAAACTAGTAGACTTTCTAGAGTTTCCAGATATGCAAAAAAAAGACCTCTTCTAGGTCTATAGCATGCTATCAGCATATTAGACATAACATACCTTAAACATGAATCTGAACTTTGGTCCCACCAAGTGTGCTAGAATTCTTATACAATAAGTTTGCACCCTTGTTTCAAGCTCTCATAATCTTGATAACCTAGTATAACATAGGAATCATCTCCAGGTTGTGGGACCTATGCTAATGTTAGGATTAACAAGGCAGAAATAACAATTATGTGCAAATATAACTAATATCAGAAAATAATAAACCACACAGAATAGAACACAAGACACATAGATTTAACGTGGTTCACCCAATCTCTGGGCTACGTCCACCAACAGCGAGTCCAATATTATTATTATCCAATGATTACAACCTGATTACAATCTGTAATCCCTTACAGCCCAATTCTGCCGCAAGTACTAAAATCATACATAATAAAAATCCCTAACCCTGAGCCATATTATACAATATTTTTCCCGCTTTAGGGTTAGAATGAGTTATAAGTAGTCGGCCCAAATAACCAAAAAAGTAGTCGGCGAGGTCGGGAGGAAAAGTGTACAGTACTTTCCTGGATAGTACTTTCCTGATTAGTCACCACAAGCTAACAATCTCCCACTTGGTGACTGATCAGTATCCACACTATACTAAAAAACCTCCCACTTGGAGACTAATCCTATAGCAATACCGCTACCCACATGAGGCTCCCACTAGATTGAACCACCTTGGACTCAGTTGTTCCTTTATTTTGTTCAGTCTAGAAGACCAATTGAAGCTGAACATGAGTTCAACTTCTCCCTTGTTACTACCTTTGTAAACATATCTGCTAGATTATCATCAGTATGAATCTTTTCCAACCTTAACTGTCCATCATCCAAAACTGATCGAATGAAATGGTACCGCAACTGTATGTGTTTTGTCTTTGAGTGCAAAGCAGAATTCTTTGCAAGATGAATGGCACTTTGGCTATCTGTATGTAGAAAATTATCCTTTTGTGGATGTCCCAATTCTTCCATGAAGAATTGAAGCCATATCATCTCCTTGGCTGCCTCTGTAGCAGCAACATACTCTGCCTCTGTAGTGGATAAAGCAACCACCTTTTGTAGTTGAGAAATCCAACTCACTGCTGTCTCACCAACAGTAAATATATAACCTGTAGTACTCCGCCTGCTATCTATATCTCCTGCCAAATCTGAGTCAACATAGCCTTGTACAGTAGTAGTAGAACCCCCAAAGTGTAAACACTTACTGGATGTGCCTCTCAAATATCTAAGAATCCATTTGACTGCATTCCAATGCTCAAGACCAGGGTTACTCATATAACGGCTAATGACTCCCACTACATGTGCAATATCTGGCCTAGTACATACCATAGCATACATTAAGCTCCCTACAGCTGAAGCATAAGGTACCTTAGACATTTTAGTCTCTTCTTCTGGTGTCTTGGGACACATATCCTTAGTCAATTTCAAATGACCAGGCAAAGGTGTGCTGACATCTTTGGCATTTTTCATAGAGAAACGTTGCAACACCTTCTCAATATAATCAGCCTGAGATAGAGACAATTTCTTATTTTTCCTACCTCTACAAATTTTCATACCAAGGATTTGTTTTTCTGCCCCCAAATCCTTCATAGCAAAAGATTTTGCTAACTGTTGTTTCAACCCCTTAATGTGATTCATGTTAGACCCAGCTACAAGCATATCATCAACATATAAACATAAAATAATGTAGCTGTCATCATCCAACCTCTTAAAATAAACACAATGGTTAGAATGACACCGACTATATCCATGCCCATTCATAAAAGTGTCAAATTTAATATACCATTGCCGAGGTGCTTGCTTCAAGCCATATAAACTTTTCTGCAATCTGCACACCAAATTCTCCTTACCCTTGACCTCAAATCCTTGTGGCTGAACCATATATATTTCTTCATCCAAATCACCATGAAGAAAGGCTATTGTAACATCAAGCTTCTCTAAATGCAAATCTTCAGTAGCCACAATACTTAAAACAGTATGAATAGAAGTCATTTTAACAACTGGAGAAAATATCTCATCAAAATCAATACCATGTTTCTGTGCAAATCCTTTTACGACTAATCTGGCTTTAAATCTTTTCGTACCTCCATCCTCTTCTTTGATCCTGTAAACCCATTTATTCTATAAAGCCCTTTTACCTGCAGGTAACTTACATAAATCCCATGTCTAATTTTTCAGCAAAGAGTCCATTTCATCTGTCATTGCAGACTCCCACTGAAGCTTTGTATCCACCTGCATAGCTTCATTATAACATTCAGGTTCACCAGCATCTGTTAACAGAATAGAATACAAAGATGGAGAAAATCTTTCTGGAGGTCTACTTAGCCTTGTTGACCATCTAACACTCACTGGGGTGTGTGGTATTTGTTGTTGCTGTTGTTGCGGAGCATAAAGAACTACTGGAACATGAACTTGTGGAGTATCATCTAGTACTACATAGTCATTTTCTTTCTTCTCATGCTGCAGCAACAGATCTTTGTACAATACTTTATCATTGAATATGACATCCCTGCTTCTTACAATTTTATGATTTTCAAAATCCCAAAGCCTATAACCAAATTCATCAATGCCATACCCAACAAATACACATTTCTTTGACTTAGCTTCCAGCTTGGTTCTATTTTCAGAATCTATAAGTGCAAAAGCTTCACAACCAAAGGTTTTGAGAAAAGAATAACTCACCTTCTTACCACTCCATGCTTCCTCTGGAATACCACAGTCCAAAGGAGTAGAGGGGCCTCTATTGATTAAATAAACAGCAGTGTTCACTGCCTCTGCACACATATTTTTGGGCAGCCTAGCATGCAACCTCATACTCCTTGCACGCTCCATTATTGTCCTGTTCATGCGTTCAGCCACTCCATTTTCTTGTGGAGTCCTTGGTACAATTTTCTGCCTACGAATACCATTAGAGGAACAATATTCTTCAAATTCTATGCTACAATACTCACCACCATTATTAGATCTAAGACATTTTAACTTTTTACCAGTCTCATTCTCAACCAAGCATTTCCATTTCTTAAAAGTTTGAAATACATCAGATTTATGTCTAAGGAAATAAATCCATACTTTTCTTGTTGCATCATCTATAAATGTAACATAATACAAAGAGCCACCAAGGGAAGATACATGAGCTGGTCCCCATACATCTGTATGCACAAGCTCTAATCTCTCATTTTTCTTTTCCTTCCCACTCTTCACAAAACTAACTCTCTTTTGTTTTCCATAAACACAACTTTCATAGAAATCCATATTGACACATTTCAGACCAGGTAAAACTTTCTTTGAATGAAGTAATTTCATACCTTTTTCACTCATGTGCCCGAGTCTGTTATGCCACAGTGCTGTGTCAGAATCTACAGCAACAGTTTGATGTTCTTCCTGCTCAACTGCAGCCACTGTTCCTGAACATTCATTATCTTCTGAAAAAATTAAAGTAGAAGGAATGGTATGACCTGTACAAAGATATAAGGTGCCTACTTTCACACCTTTTGCTACTACTAAGGAACCTTTTGAAACCTTCCAATTTTTATCATTAAAAGTAACTGTGCAACCTTCATCACCTAGTTGCCCTGCTGAAATTAAATTCCTACTCAGCCTTGGAACATGTCTTACCTCTTGTAGTAGCCAATGATTCCCATTCTGCAACTTAATCTTAATTTTTCCCTTTCCAACAATCTGACAGGGTTCATTATCTCCCAAATAAACTAGCCCAAAATCCCCTTGGACATAATCAACAAAATAACTTCTATGGGGTGTAGCATGAAATGAAGCCCCAGAATCTAAAACCCATGAATCATCAATACTTTCTAAGGACAAGAGCAAAGCATCCTCCTCGGATTTGTTACTTACCACATTTGCCTCCTTGTTTCCATCATTTTTGTCTCCTTGATCTTTCTTCTGAGACCAACAATCTTTCTTCTTATGACCTGGTTTTCCACAGTACCAGCAATCATTTGGCCCTTTAGATTCAGACCTCTTTCCCTTTGATTTTCCTCTTGATTTCCCATGATTTCCAGAGTTGTTTCCTCTATCTCTTGTTCTACCTCTGCTTTCTGTGTTCAATACACTACCCAATGTGGATGCCCCTGAGCTTTTCCTACAAATTTCCTCACTCAATATAACACCAATAACATCATCATACTTTAGGGTATTAGAACCAGAAATAGAATTACTAACAGCCATTACCAAGCCATTCCAGCTTTCTGGCAAAGAACACAAAATCAAGAGAGCCCTAACCTCTTCATCAAAAGTAATTTTAACTGAGGTTAATTGACTTGTAACTGTATTAAACTCATTCAAATGATCAGTAACTGATCCAGCTTCTACCATTTTCATATTAAATAAATGCTTCATAAGAAATACCTTGTTTGAAGCTGAAGGCTTTTCATACAACTTCACTAGGGTTTCCATCAGATCTTTAGCTATCTTTGCTTCAGTAATATTGAATACCACCGATTGTGCCAGGCATAGATGAATACTCCCCAGTGCCTTCCTATCCAAAATATCCCAATCCTCCTGAGACATTGATTGCTCTTTCTTGGCTACTCCCTCTAATGGCCGCCATAGATCCTTCTGATAGAGATAATCCTCCATTTGCATCTTCCATAACTGGAAGTTCTGCCCATTAAACTTAGCAACCTTTAGCCTACCCTCGTCTGCCATTTCTCCCACTTAACCGAGAGACTCTCCCACTAACTCGTGAGACCTGCTTCAGAGAATAGATGAAAGAACGAACGAAATAACCTCGCTCTGATACCACTTGTTAGGATTAACAAGGTAGAAATAACAATTATGCGCAAATATAACTAATATCAAAAAATAATAAACCACACAGAATAGAACACAAGACACACAGATTTAACGTGGTTCACCCAATCCCTGGGCTACGTCCACCAATAGTGAGTCCAATATTATTATTATCTAGTGATTACAACCTGATTACAATCCGTAATCCCTTACAACCCAATTCTGCTGCAAGTACTAAAATCATACATAATAAAAATCCCTAACCCTAAGCCATATTATACAATATTTTTCCCGCTTTAGGGTTAGAATGAGTTATAAGTAGTCGGCCCAAATAACTGAAAAAGTAGTCGGGAGGAAAAGTGTATAGTACTTTCCTGGATAGTACTTTCCTGATTAGTCACCACAAGCTAACAGCTAATTGAGAGGAAATGTCTAGGTTCTAGGCTCGTTCCTCTTGGATAATCACCTTAATTTGCTTCTAGACAGGAAAAGTAAACTTTTGACAGAAAGGGATAGAAGGAATGCTTGGAAAGGGAAATGACTGAAAGCAAACTATCGTACTAGGTGATACACCAAAATTAGTGGTTTAGATCTCAGTATAGAGGAATGGAATCAATGAAAGGCTTAGGTCTAGTATGTCACAAACTACTAAATAGGCTTCTATAAGTGTTTCATAGGAGGGCCTAAACATAAGACACAACCTAATGACCTGCAAGCAGACATTCACTTCTACAACTCAGTGTAGGATTGAGGACAAGACTGCAAGGGGGCTAAAGTATACCCACAAAAATATCTAAATTAGATCAAACACAATAACAAACACAATTATAGAAAGTAAGAGGGATCAAGAAACCTAAAATATCACTAAAAACATCATGTACTTTAATCCAATAAGAGATAATTTAGACAAGGAAGCATAGGGACATGAAAGATTGTCACAAAATACCTCTCCAATGTTTGAATAATCAATGGGGAGATTTACAACTTGTATAAGCTAGAGGGTAGGAATGATACCACATATGACCCTTAAGAGAAGATTAATTTCTTTTACAATTGTCCATCTCTGAGCTCAAAAGCTCCAAAAATATAATATATACATCCCCTCTTGCATGTAGGCAAGTGTCAAAACCTAACTAGGGTTTACAAAAATTCTATAATAATATCAAACCCTAAAGGTACTGATCACTTATTATGAAAAACTCTGAGAATGCTGGTGATCAAATCATATCTTTCTTTACATGTTGATCTTTCTAAACTGAAATCACCTGCAAACACAAAAAACCTCAACTTACCAACCCACTTGCAACTTCACTAAGCCATGAAGCCTCCAAATTTGATCTATATTTCTTTGGGAGCAGTACTGCTCAAAAGGTGGTGCCAACTATTTCTAGCACCTCCTGTCATGAAAACATGAGAAAGGACCCTGCAACACTGGCCAACAGTCACTTCTATCATCTTCACAACCACAACCATCTGAGACTTTACTTCTTGAGCTACCCGATGTTGTGCATGGATGAAGAACACAAAAACCTCGTAGAGGCATTTGAATTTTGAAATATAATTGCTGGCGGAAAATTTTTAAAATGTAATCGTCATTGAGGAAACCCTTCCCGGTAGATGAACAGCTGTGATGCACCTAAAAATAGCTTGAAAACCCATCTCTAACAAGTCAAAGCCACTCTGGAAGTCAAAAATCAATGAGACTATAGCACTTTTAACACACCTATCATTTTGGCCCCACCTCAAGCTTTTCTTTCTTAAGTCATTCGATGACTATGCGATTGAAGACTTTTCCTCATTTGTGAAATCCTTCTCCTAACCCTGGTCTGGTTAAGCGATTTCAGCGAACAAGGCTTTTCACTTAATCTCTGAGTCTTTTATCTTACCTTGGTTTCATCAAGCTAACAAGAGAAACCCCCTTTTAGTCACTAATTTGCAGAATGCTTTCAACCCTAGGCCCAGGCTGCCACATGTCACCCTTCTATTTGTCCCAGCCACTCCCTCAGTAGACAACCTTGATAAATTCTGACATTAGACCCACTGCGACTAATATTTCAATCTAATGGTGGGTGCTAAGATCTCATAGCCTTTGAATATTCCTTCAGATCATGTGCCAGTCATCAATCTATTTAAGCTAGAACCCCTTCTGACAAATGAACCCACTTAGAAATCTTTTTTTCAGCACTTGGCAAACAATTATATTCGAGCACATCAACACACCTGGCAACACGGTCCCATAGACTTTCTCTTTACTTTGACCAATGAGAGGACAAACATGTCATCCTGGACCCTGGGCACTAGACCCACTAACAGGACCTGAACATTTGGCAAATCAGACGGTAGCATAAGATCGCATGTGTCAGAAAGGGCTATGTGAAGATACGCCAGTCGTTGATCTTCATCCTACTGACATCCCTGCAGAAATTCTGACATGGTCCCACTGATAGATCCAAGCTGTCATCTGACCAACCAATAATAAATGAGAACATCATAAAACTAAGGACCCCACCTGATAGACCCCAGAGATAAAGAAAGATCAATGACCATCACATGATCACATGCTATGACATAAAGCCTCGTGAACATATGCCAGTTGTTGATCCTCTACAGATGTCAGAACCTCTGACTGCCAAAAGGGCCCAGTCCCACTGACAAGAAATGACTCATTAGCATGTGGACCAATTAGAATATGCCACCTATGCACACTTGGTAGTGGACCCACTTGTTTGAAGAGTTACGTCAAAAAGGATAATCGACGGGTCAATGCATAATCTCATGGCTCTCACAAAATGCATGAGACCATTCGCTAGCCGTTGGATCAAAAGGAAGCTAGTTGGCCAGGCCTACTTTGAAAATAAAAACAAGTCACCACCTCTCAACAAAAGGAAGCCTCCACATAGGAAAAACATGGCATCAGACCCACTTACACACTGCAGTGCTACACAAAAGGGAAGATCAATGGCTTATCACGAAATTGCAAGTGTCAAAAGAATCCTTTGTGAACTCACGACAACCGTCAGATCTTCCTAACTAGGAACCTCACATAAAATGACCACTGGACATTAAGTGATTATGTGACTGAGGAAAGGCAAGTTATTTCACTGGGTCACAGGATGTTAAGTATTAACTACCAAACATTTGGCTACTAAGAGAACCAATGTAGTCGCTGAATCACCGAATAAAAGGGTAACCACCGGAGAGCTTAGAGAACCTGCGACTGACAAATGAGAATTAAAGAACACATGGTTTTTTAAGGACTTTAAGTGGCTGATAAAGTAACTCAAAAATAGAATGAAGGCTAGGGCTTGCAAGGTTTATTTGGCCTAACAGCTACCCTTTTTTGAATTTTTTTTTACTTGCAGGACCAGAGGATAAAACAAATTGCAGGAGGCCAGGAGGCAAAACCTAAACCCATGAAATTTTTCAAGGTGCCATGGTAGGGTAAAAACAAAGACCTTAGGGGAGATTTAGCCATATTTTCATGTACATGGAAATTAGGGTAACAGTATCACTAGGGAAGATGTCTATGTGCAGTAGATACTTAGGTTTGAAGTTAGGGAGAAAAGAATATCTCATCCATAATTAAAAGAAGGCATTGTTTAAATAAGTCAATGGTTCACCAAATGAATACCAATTTAACATTCCTAAATCATTTCATTCAGTAAGAGTTCTCTATGCTAAAAACACCTAGGTTCAAAGTGGGAGAGAAAGGGGATCTTGTATATATATCAATGAAATCATTGTATGACAATGATGAAGAGTTATTCCTAGTAGCATGCTTTTCTTAAAGTTAGAATAATCCAACATTGTATGTGAGAAGGAAAGGTGATCAAATTTTGATGCTTTATCTTTACGTAGATAACTCAAATTTTAGAAATAATAATCATAAATTGATGCTAGAATTCAAGGACATGATGGTGAAGTTTGTGTTAACTAATCACAGATCAATACATTACTTTTTCTACATGGAGATTTATCATTCATCAATCATCATAGTTAAAAAACTTGAATACAAAAGCATCTATAAGATAATTTTATGATGCCATATTTTTGTTTGTGCCCTTAGATGTTAAAATATGATTTTAAAATATAAGCTTGATCAATAAATCCTTTTCATCTTCACACTTACTCACATAATCACCCTTACTCACATGCGTGGCAAATTTTTTCATGAATCAATAGATTCATTGTGTTCTTCTCTCAATTATATTAAAATAATAGTGAAAGATATACTTGCACAAGATTGTTGCAAGTCCACCCCCCACTCTCTCATGCCTTGTAAACTTTCCATGT